>VSMD01033002.1:0-28030 GCA_008750895.1 Mirza zaza
TGAATGAGGCATGACTAAGGTAGAATTTCCTGAAGTACTGAAGAAACTGAGTTACGGGAAAAAGTGAGGAGGTCTCTGCCTGTCATGAAGTAAGCAATTTTAAGATTGATATTAGACCTTCCTCTTTTCTATAGCCCTCTGGGTTCCTGTCCTGGCTCTTTCTTCATGCAATGAGCACTCACTCTTATGTCCTTCCCAGGTTCCTCTTTTCACTGTCCCCTGTTTCCTCATTCCTTCCCTTTCCCTTTCCTCTCTGAAGAAAAAAGGCATCTTTCCCTGTTGCGAACAAAAGCTCTTCATTCTTTGCACTGAAGCCTTTGGAATGCCTTTGAAACCTTCTATACCATGTAGTTATGATATTTTTCCTAACTTAAACAAAGACAGTTCTTGTACTATGAATTCTGGGGCATATTCATTGATAATCATTTATTTACCACTTTTCCCATTCTAGGGAGGGCACAAGAGGGCCAGATATATAGAATTGGCCTATGAAAGACCCCAACATATACCAGAAGGCTATATTGGAGCAAATTATATGCCTCCAGATGTAGGGGAAAAGAGATAAAATAAAGTTGACAAGTGCCTAGCTCCCTCACTGAATGTTAGTCAAGCTAAAATTGTATCAAGATTATTGTGTTTAACAATTTGAATTTAAATGATCACAATAATGAAAACTGTTACCCTTATAAAAAGAAGTGAATAGTACTTCATCATTACTAAGTTATTTGACATACCTCATCTCACTGGAGCTTCACAGAAACCTCCTGGGACAAATAGGCTAGGAAATATCATTAGTTTAGTTTTGCAGATGCCCAGAGGATATGTGATTTTTAGAAATGGGATTTCAACTTTAGTCTTTCCATATGTAGCTACTCAAATTTAGCTATTTTTCTATATCACACTGCCACTACTTCCTGGTGACCTCCTCCTATCTTGAATTTCTTTAATTCAGTCTCCCCTCTGCAACTGATACGATTTGGATGTTTGGTCCCTCCAAATCTCATGTTGAAATCTGATCTTGTGTTGAATGTGGGTCCTGGTGGGAGGTGTTCTGGCCATGGGGGCAGATCCATGATGAGTGGCCCATGATAATGGAGGAGTTCTCACTTTATTCATTCAATTAGTTCACAAGAAGGCTGGTTGTTTAAGAAAGGCTGGGCCCGCTCCTCTCTCTTGCTCCATCGCTCACCATGTGACACACCTTCTCCCCCTTGGCCGCCACCTCGATTGGAAGCTCTCTGAAGCCCTTACCAGAAGCAGATACTGGCGTCATGCTTCTTGTACAGTCTGCAGAATCGTGAGCCAATAAATTTTTCTTTATTAATAACCCAGCCACAGATATTTTCTTCATAACAATGCAAATGGACTAATACAACAACCAAGGAAATATTTTAAAAATCCAAATTTGCTCACTTCATGTACTTTATTAAATTGCCTCAATGCCTTCCCATTGGCTGTAAGCTTAACCTTCCTGACGTGGCTTTTAACTCCTTGCATGTTCTGCTTCCTCTTTCCACAGTTCTCAGCATCTGAAGCCATGTAGAATGTGTTGTAACTCCTCAATTATACAAAGCTTTCTCTCTTTTTAGAGCCTTTTCACAGGTTCTTCTCTCTCCCTAGAGATAGTTCATCTCTAAATTTCCCACCTCCTCATCTGATGGTGGTTGGCTGCCTTTTTATAATCATTTAATCACAAATTTCTTCATCTTTGAAGTCTGGGTCAGGTGTTCCCAACATAGAAAACTATACCACATCATGGCCCCAGTCATATTGGGGTACAACTGCTTTTATATTCCTCTGTCTTTGCTAGTAGACTTCAAGTTTTATGAGGTTGTGACCATATTGCTTAAAAACACTTGTTGAGTAAACTGATTCAGGGCTCAGCAAATGACACCTGTGGGCCACATCTAGCTCACAGCTGTTTTTGTGCAGCCCACAAGCTAAGAAGATTTTACATTTTAAAGGACTTGGGGAGAACAAAAGAGAAAAGAGGGAGAGCAAGTCAGAGAGAATAAAGAAAAGGAGGAGCCGGAGAGAGCACAGCAGAGGAACAGTAAAGAACATATATAGCCCTAAAAGCAAAAAAAAAAAAAAAAAAAAAAATTGATATAAAAATTGTTTACAAAAAATTGTCAAACTCTGCATCAATGAAACAATGAAAATATTTTAATTATAAATCTCTGCCCCTTTCAACAAATTAGGGTCCTTCTCAAACATCTAAATCTTTAAAATCTTTTGAGTATAGGGAGAAAGTCACTAGGCCTGTTGCATGCACATTCTAAATGTCAGTTCACCTTACTGATTAATAACAATAATAAAAGTCACTGATGCGTATTGCCAGTGGCTACTAGTGGCATTAGACAGCTTCAAGAGACTGAGTCAAAAGAGGTTGTCTTATATCTGCCTAGAGTATGATAAGTGTGGCAGACTACAAAAACAAAGCAGCAGAAAACTGTTTTTGAGAGCAAAACCAACTTGGTAATTTTGACTCTCTTGTGCTTTGTTTCCCAAAATATTTTATTCATCAATTGAGAGCCCAAACCTGAAAGATAAGAAACAAAGCTTTCATTTTTGTTGAAGGTATATCCTTTACTGTTTTTAAAGAAAAGTGTGGTCCAGGTAGTTTTTAAAGGAGGAAAATAGTTTTTTTTTATTTCTGCTGCTTTTTAATATGTTTTCAAAGTTGTTATTTAAATAGCTGGCATTGTTAAGGTTGATTATGCATTCAGCCACGTGCAATTTTATGTATTTTGCCCTTAGCAACATAGTTTCTTTCTTGTCTGCATCAAAATGAAGATATTTATGCAAAGGTTTTCACTTTCCAATTTTCCCTCCACTTAGCAAGTTTCTACATGCTTGCTGATTCTCTGAAACATCAACTGATAGATAGGGTGATTAAATAAAATAGACTCTTATTAGTAATTGATAACTCTATTTTGAAAACATATTGGCCCTAGTGCTTTTTGCAAAATCATATAAAATATTTTACTGTACATAACCTTTTTACAGCAAAGTGTTTAGTAGACATTGAGCAATAAATTATAAAAAGCATCTTTGTTAATTTTTTAATACTACTTATAAATTTATTTACATGAGTAAATAAAATTTACTTAAAATTTACTTTAAAATTTTTTTTACATGAGTAAAAAAAAACGTCAGAGGAAAACTATAGCTCTACAATTTTATAGTGCCATTCCTGAAAATGTATTCTTTTGTTCACTGGGTTGCTTACTAAAAATCTATCAACTTGAGGTATGCTTTATTCTCTGAGAGGCAAGAGTATGACCATTCAAACCAGCAGTTCAGTCAAATCTGCACTATCAGAATTAGAGAGGGTATAGGGGAGGGGAGATATTTGAGAACAAAGAGAGAATAAATTGTGTTCTGAAAAATCTATTAATTTACTTTTTATAGTGGGAATGATGAAAATATTGGTTGCCTATATTCTTAATGTATGTAATCAGCTAATAAAGGAAATAAAATCAGAATTCCAGAATTTTATTGTTTATTTAAATTCTCGCTTAATTTCTATGTATTACTTGCAACAAATGGTATATTATAATCTAACCCCAAGCTATGATCAGTTCCAATGACAGAGTCTTTACTGGGAAAGTCAAATAAAATGCAGAATTTTATTACTGGTTTAGCTAAGAGTCAAGCGGCAAAAATTATCAACTCAGCATTCAGGAGTTAGGTATGGAAATGGCTCAGAATATATGGTAACTAATATTTCTTTATAATTCTCATTCATTTACTCAATCATACAAATTTTGGAGCACCTAATATTTTTAGGGTATTTCACAATAAATAAAACCAGTGTTTTCTCTCAAGGAGCAAACAGTTTAATTGGGGAGAGCAAACTGTAAATACCATAATTTCTAATGGTGTTAAAAGTATGAAAAGTGGGCTGTGAATATACAGATCAGGTAGAAAGTAAGTTTGTCTAGTGGATTTTTTTATGTGGTTCATATTGGCAAGTCACCGAATAAGTGTGATAGAAAAACAAAGAATGAAACATGTTTGAGCTGCAAATGAACCCCACAATTTTCCAAAGAAAAGGACATTGATACAACTCTAACTATTCTTTTTCTTTGTTTGCTTTGTACTGGGACAGTTAATTAGATTAAGGGCAAGAAAAGTCTGGCAGATCTTAATTTATAACTTAGGTTCCTTTTATAAAATGTATTATAGACTTGCTTGCTCAGTAATCTATTACTAGAACATAGTAAATAGTTGTTTACCTTTCTGGATATCAAAGAATAGCTAATAATAATAATGCACCAACTATTAATATCTACCTCTAACTGAGCTTTCTGATAAACTCTCAACTGAGTGTTTTAAATCTACTTTTTCCACTTAATACTCTCAATGACATAATGAGCTGAGTAATATTATTATCATCATGTTATAGATGAAAAAACTAAAGCATAGAGACATTAAGTAATGCAGGGCAGATAAGCAAGATATTTCTAGGTGAAATAGGTGGGATGTTAACTTAAGGCTAACTGACTCAAAGATGTGCATTTAACCTTATACTTTGAATAAGTAAAGACAAAATAAAGCTCAACATGTTTATATCTGAAAAGTCAATAACAAAAGACATAGCCCCAGATTAATATATCTATAATTTGGGCCTAGTTGCTGATAGATGTTTCTTTTTAAAAATGTTTCTCCAAAAGTAAAATTCTAGATCTTTTGTGTTGTTTTCCCTGAGATTTTTTTAACCTGTTGAATCATAAATGTACAATTTTACTCTTTCTAGGTACTCATTTTGGACCTGTGCCAAATCAGGAAGTAATAATTTTAGGATAGAATGGGAATGCATTGTTTGAGACAAACCAAGCATGGAAATTGATAAAAAAATAATTGAATGGTAGATATGAAATATTTACAGCTTAGATTAAATTCTATAAAGTCAAAAATGCCAGCTGATAAATAGTAATTTTACACTGCTTCTCAGAAATGTTTAAATATGCATTGTCACCAAAAGTCATAAGCTTGGGTGAATTATAAAGTGTAATGTTCCCTTTCCTCTTCTCACACATGCCCTCTGCATAGCTTTTAGGGAAGTGTGTGTCCTTGGCATCTTCCCTAGTCCCTTTTAAACTTTGATTTTAGGATTGCCCTATGTGGCCCATTACTGTCGGTGTGGTTACTTCAGTATTCCCATTTTTCCTAGGGCCTTTCAGCACCCAAGAACCTAGTTTCACTTTTTACTAAAAATCAAATTTCAATTATCATACCTGTGTTAGTTTTTTATTACTGCTGTAACAAGTCACCACAAATTCAGTGGCTTAAAATAACAGAAATGTATATTTTGGAGGCCAGAAGTTTGCAAAAGGTCTTATGTGGCTAAAATCAAGGTAGTGGAAAAGTTGCATTTCTTCTGAAGGCTCTAAGGGACAATCTATTCATTGTCTTTTCCAGCTTCTAGAGGCCACCTACATTTTTTTGGCTCATGGCTGCATCACTCCAACTTCTGCTTTCTTTGACACATCTGCTTCTCTGACTCTGGCTCTCCTGATTCTCTCTTTCCTTGTAATTACAGGCCTTTGTAATAACACTGGGCTCACCTGGGTAACCCAGAATAATATCTTCATCTCAAGATCATTTACTTAATCATATCTGCAAAGTACTTTCCATATAAGGTAACATATTTACAAGTTCAGGGGATGAGGATATGGACGTGTTTGGAGGGACCATTATTCTGTCTAGAAATGTATCCCTTATTTTGGGACCATGTCCCTAAGAAAAACATGTTTGCAATTTGCAAAATATGAGCAACACTCTTCAATTATAGGTGGCCCCTAAGAACCTAATGACTTAGGTTTTGCCTAAGTGATTATTCTCTTCTTTCTTTGTTTTGAATATTTGGAACAAAGTAACTAAATATAAGAACACAAGTCAAGCAATTTTGCATAGTAAATTATTTTATTTTTTTCCTGCTTTCATTTTGTTTTCGCTAATGAAAACGGCTTCAGAACCATATTAGACCAAAAGACAATGCACTATGGTATCATCTTAATTATGTATCTATATTACATGCATTTCAGGAATTATGTGGACATAGTCTGGTGAATGACACACAGCAAGTGCAGGACTGAAGTTTGGTCTTGTTTTCTCCATCTTTTCTCAAAGCCTAGTTAAGTCTTGAGGAAGAAATTTATCTGTTCTTGAGCATGGTCCTCGAGTGGTCATTTTGGTCCTCTCAAGCATCAATCCTAGAGGTTTTAATCAAAGCTGGCTTTCACTGAGATTCTTGGATCTACTCAATTTCTGACCAGAGGTGGTTTTAATCTTTCACTGGATGATAGATAATGGAAGATTAATAATTTTTGCATCCTTAATAATGTTCTTAAATTCTGCAGTAGGACACAGAACTCGTCCTGGAAGATTTTGGGGGGTGGATGTTTCCAGAGTCATACAGCTATGGTTTGGAATAGTGTGCAACTTAAGAAATGACCTGTCCCCTATTCCTATGTTTCTTTGCTCCTTGAAAACAAATTTCTGCTAGAAAATGTGAAACAAAGATAGTTTGCTTCAGTTTGCTTGGTGGTCCAACATTTGCTTCATTTATAAAAGCTTATAAAATTTCATTTTATTAATCTATATTTTTATTTTGGTAGGAGATCATTAACATGTAAAAGCCACTTTATTATAAAAACACGGAAAATGAGAATTTTTCTAAAAGGACTATAAAAAGTATATTTTATTTCCAACTAATTTTTTAAAATTAAATGATGAACATGTGTGACTAAGTGGTTTTTAATTTTATTTAAAAGGAAAAAGTTTAACCTAGCTTCTGTGGGCTGTTGTACCAATAACCCCTTATCAGCTCAACACTATAAAACCCTAATTATTACACCTAGATTTCTCAGGACTGCGTCTAGATTCATCGTGAAACAACCTCAACATTTATTTAGTTAGGTTAAACCAACAACCACGGAGTATCCACCGTGAGTTAAGGCATCACACTACAAACTAGTACTGCAAATATAAATAAGATATAGACCCTACCTGGAAGAAATTTATATTCCAGAACAACATTCAAGTTCTATCCCAATACAAGTACAGCCCTCTTGCCCAATGGTGACACCAACATAAATAAGTCTGGTCCCTGCGCTATGGAACACAGAATCCACCATAGAGGCACACAAGTGAATAAAAAATACGATGTAGTGTGAATATATGTGCATTAAATGGAAGAGCTTTAGCTAGCAAAAGGTCAGTGGGCAAGTGGCCTTATAGAATTGGATGACATAGGCCAACTTACAGTCTAGAGTATGTCTATTACCCTTGCGGGCACAGATACTAAACATATCAATGTACTTAAGGGAGATGATCAACCTCTCAAACAAGGAAATGATAACAAAATTCTGGATGCTACAGACAAATCATTGAAGATATTCTTTTGCCATGGTTAGAAAGCTCATATTCCCTTTCTATATCATTTCTTTTTTCATTGTCAAGGATATCATCATGAACTTATATAGAGCTTAATATGAATTATGTATTTACTCATTTAATCCTCAATACAAGCTTCTGAGGCAGAAAATATTATCCTAATTTTATAAGTAAAGACAATGAGGCATGGAAAGTCTAAGTAACTTTCCTGAGGTCCTATGGAAGAACCACGATTTGAGCATAGCTTGGTTCTAAAGCTGACATTTGTCACTTTTATGCTATTTTGCTTGAGGAGTCTTCGGAAGAAACTGATAAAATAAAAATAAAATTTTCCATCATATGTGATATCACTATTGATTAAATTAGAACTAGCTGTTTCAGGGAGACATTGTCTCCCCAAATTATATGTCAATTTAAGTAGTCTAAATTTTCAGATGGAAATTTTATTTCCCTGGGTCTTGTTTCTTGTCCTTCCAGATATTCCTTGAATGAGAAGCAGAATAAGCCAGGCACAGTGGCTCATTCCTATAATCCCAGCACTTTGGGAGGCTGAGGCTGGAGGATTACTTGAGGTCAGGGGTTCTAGAACAGCATGGCAATGTAGTAAGGCCCCTGTCTCTACAAAAATATTTTTTAAAAAATTAGCTGGTCATGGTGTTGCATTGCCTGTAGCCTCAGCTACTCAGGAGCCTGAGGCAGAAAGATCACTTGAGCCCGGGACTTGAGGTTGCGGTGAGCTATGATGCCACTACTGTGCTCCAGGCTGGGTGAAAGGTGCAAGATCCCATCTCAAAAAAACCAAGAAGCTGAATATTAAAGACACAAACCAAATGTTGTGGAAACAAAGCAGAGAGATGTAAATGTTATTTTAAAGCCATATCAATAGACACATGCTAATTAGTGAATATGTCATCTCTATCATTCCAATGTAGTTGGTAGTAAAATGCCTCCAAGTGATGAATATGATAACATAAGTTGATAAGAACATATTTAATTTTTCTCATCTGAGAATTTGTCTGAAGGATCTTTCAGTGTCATCTAGCTCTAAAAATGGTTATGATTCCATAAAGAACTCTTCCATTTCCTTGTGTGCATAAAGTTTTGTCTTAATTGCAGAGTTAATGTTATTTCCCATTGAAGCTATTAGTGTTAATCTCTATGTACAATTTGCTTATTACAGTAAAGCTTGGCTATCTGGAGACCAGGCATCCTAAAACCTCAGGCTTTGGTCCAGATCTAAAGACAATTGGAAAAAACATGCACAAACAGTATCACCTCTGCCCTTTTTGTTTTTGTTTTTGTTTATCATGGAGACTTGTTTCCTATAGATACTTGAAATAAACAAAGGAACTAGCTTAGATGAAACGAAGACCCCAAGATTATGGTCCCAGGTTATAATTAATTAGTTCTCCAAGAGGAAGAAAGGAAAAGTAAAGTTTAGACAAAATAAGATTTTGTGTGTGTGTGTGAGAAAGAGTATCATGCATTATGTAATTGGAAACAAAGAGACAGGAAGGGAGAAAATCAGAAAGAAGGAAGAGAGCAATGGAAATTAATAGCATCTGATTCTCTTATGAAGTTGGGGAAAATGAGAGTGAGGAGAGGAGGGGTGAGTAATAGAATCAGGCAATACGAATTTAAAACAATATAATAAGGCCGGAGGGGTAAGCTAATCCAGAAAATCTGTAGTAGAAAAAACCTAGACACTGGAGAAGAGTGGAGGATTAGGAAAAATGTCCAATTTCCAAGGGCCAAGATCAAAATCAGTATGGACACCAGTATTGGAGCCACAGATTGAGGTGGAATAGAAGCAAACTAAGATCTAAGGTAAGAGAGGGAGGAGTTCTGAGTGATAGTTTATAACTCAGTAGCATTTGGAGCTTGTTTTTAGGGTAAGCAGGAACTTTTTGCAATGGTTGACAAGTATGGCTTAAAGAGTCAGTGCTGGGATTACTTGCAACCATAGAGGAGTCTAAATACTACTGAAGACTGTAGACAGCAGATAAAAAGTGGTGAGCTACAATAAAAAGGCAAGATTCATTACATGCTGTTCATTATACAATGATGATGAAAGACTTCCTAAACATCAAATTTCTATTTTCTAACAGTATCAGGTATCATTCTGTGTGTGTGTGTGTGTGTGCGTGTGTCTGTGTATTAATAGCATCTGTGCATCGACACTGAAAACTTCCTGACGCCATTGATATCTCAATGCAAATTGCCTTGCAAGTGCTATCTTGCCATTAAACTGTGTTAAAACTACCTATCACATGTACCATTGACCCAATGAAAGGCAAGATGCTGGTTAAATCCAATTCTTTGTCAACTTCATTATTGTATCTGTACAGCTGAATGTGATTGGGAAAAAATGTGTAGACACAGTGTGTAATTTCAAGAACATAAACCTCAACTGAGTCCTTAATAACATATCATAATAATACTATGCTTCCCTAATTTAGTTACTGTCACTCTTCCAAAGTGAGAATCCTCTAAACTTTCTACTCAAAGTATGTGCTATAAGTCTATAGCATCTTTATCACTTGGGAACAAAAATGTAGAATGAAATGGAAATGCAGAATTTTAGATCTCATGCCAGACTTATTCTGCATTTTAACAAATTCCCCAGGTAATTTGTATGCACATTTCAGTTTCAGAAGCACTGATCTTCTCACCTCTCTCTTTCTCACTCTGTTCAACCGAGACTGGCTTCTGAATATTTCTAAAACATAACCAGGCACACTCCCCCTTTAGTGTCTTTGCACAGGCTACTCCCTCTGCCTAGAATGCTCTTCCCTCAAGTATCCAGATGACTAATTCCATTATCTCCTCCAAGTTTTGTTCAAATAAAATCATATCATTGAGTCCTAATCTGACCACCCTATGTAAAATTTTCATTTATTCTTCTTGTCACACATGACCACCCTTTATACACTCTACATTTTTTCTTTCCTTCACACTCATCACTGTCTAACATACTATGCCCTGCTCTTATGTGTTATATATAGCTATCTATCATTTACTTTATATTTCCCCCTTCTTGAACATAAACACCATGAAAACAGGATTCCTTGCTTATTTAGCTCACTGATGTATTCCAATCACCTAGAACACTGCCTGATTCCTAGAAGGCACTCGGTAAATATTTATCAAGTAAGTAAAAGGCAGATGATGTAGAGAACAAATGCCTGGACCTGTGCCCCAAGCTTTAGGCCTTCATTTGGGGCTGCAGTTGAATTCAGTTAGGTTGAAGTATCCTTAATTGTACAAGGGGCCGACAGAGTAAAATCACCATTCCCAACTTTGCTGTTTTTGTCTAACAAGGTCTGGTCCAAGTATCTTCCTTCAGCTATTTTTTTTTTTTTTCATACAGAAAGCTATGCAAAAAGTGTGTACTTCTCTGACTTAATTTTTATTTCATTCCTTCCTTTCCCTGAGCCCCTGGTGCTCCGTGATCAAAATATTTATTTTCTGAACTTTTTTCTCATAATATTCTTCCAACTTTCTTTTCCTAACTGAAAATTGTCTATCCCCTGAGGATAACACATATTCTGCATAATCCTTAGCTGAAACTTGTTTAGACTTTCAAAACCCACTGACCTCATGTGGTGTCGTTATCTTCCTTGCTCCCATGAGCTGTTTCCAGACCACTGGTCCTTCTCCCAACTCCCTGTTTCTATGTTATCTCACTTTCCCTCCCCTTCATGGTTGTCATTAATCAACCTGGCCATTCCTCCTCTCTCTTCAATGACTGTGGCACTGTCCACTGTGCAAGTCGAGGCAGAAAGCTACTCAGTGTTCTGTCCCCCATGACTTTCAGATACTCAATGGTATTTTCTACCTCTCCGCCTCTGCCACCAAACTTGCATGGTCACAATCTTGATTCATTATTTCCCCAAACTGCTCCATTTGTAAAATCACCAATTCAAACATCTTGCTGTCAGATGACAGCTCCCTACCTTCCTATCTGTTCATCTACTTCCACTGCAAGTTTTCTGACATCATTAGGATTTCCAGGCAGCAGCTCTCTCTACATTCTTGTTGTCAGTCATATTTTGTTGCCAATTCCATCTAAATCTGTGTACAGTCCCATAATTTTAATCACTCTTTTATTAGTGGCCTTGAACCCCCTTGCCACTTACCTGGCCAATCTGGAAACCTGAATGAAATCACCTAGATGGTTTTCCTTTTCTGTTTTCTTGAATCTTGTTTAAGAAAAACACACAATTAAGACTTTTTAAAAATTAAATTTGTGTCTATCATGAACTTGTTTCTTCAGTACAACCTAGGAATTCTATTATGCTTTTATAGTCAGACCATTTTCCATTCCCTGCAACAATTATTTCAGTTTCTGAATCCCAGTGTTTTCTTTTTACACATAAGTCATTTCTGCCTATAGTCTACAGAAAGTGAAGACAAGCATCTAAGCAGTAAAAACTTTGGGTAACTGGAGCTGGAAGTAATATCGGATATTACCAGCAAGTAATCTGGAGCTCATTTTCTGTGCAGAGGGAGCTCAACCAGGAAGCTCCAATAAGCACAGGGTAGACAGACCCAGAAAGAGTCAGAAGGCACAGAGCAGAGAGCAGCAATATAGAAAGGCCTTTCCCAGCCAGTAAGTGGCTGAGCCTGGCATTTTTCAGAGGTTTTGGAAGAAGAATACATCTTAAATCCCAGAACTGTGTAGACGGGGGAGTAGCTACACGTTATAGAAACACCTCTGATAAAGACCCCAAGGAGTATGAATGTGAGGAAGCCCTACCCAGGGAGTTTCAGAATTCTCTACTATTACAATTAATAACCTCAGTTCTACTTTAATATGGGACACAAAAAGTGTGGGATGCAGAAGAGGTCAGCAGATGGCAGCACTAGATGATGAGGAAGAGAATCCAGATGGCCAGAGACAGAACATTTCCTTTGGCCCCTCTGACAAAGGGTTTCCTGAGGAACACACACAAGCAATGCAATTATTTGTCATTTTTGATATGCATTCATAGATTGATAGTTTTTGAATACTGTGTAGGACTATTTTTGTAATTTATGTGTTCTGTTATCCTATACTAATTTTTTAGTTCCTTCATATATTTTCATACAGATGATTACTTTAAATAGTTTATTTATTGCCGAATGAGCTACATTTTACACAAGCACAGTCCAACTGCTGGAAAGTTTTACAATGCTGACTGAAGCCATTTGTTTTGGTATATTTAAAGAGAAAGAGGACTGATTCTCTTATTAAGTAATAATTGTCACAGAATTCTATAAGCTCAGTGGTAATTATTAGAAAATATCATTATCCTAGAATTTTCAATTATGGCAAACATTTTTGAGAATATTATGGTTGTTCATGAGAAAGTTGAAGTTTCCTATGATGATGGCATGGATTTTAATGAAAAGGAAATCATGACTCATTTTATCAAAATGTTCAACAGAGAGGAAATAAGCAGAACATCAATAGATGACAACAGTAGGAAGTTACCAACCATTATTCATCAAATGAGGAAAGATTTTGCACTCAAGAGAAAAGGTAATGTATCTGAAGGCAGCAGTGGTGAGCTAAGGGATTTCATGCCTCCTGCGCTCTATGGTATCAGAACCAGGGTGTAGGAGTATGATCAGCTATTATTTGACAGGACTTTAGGGAAAGCTGTGCTCCAACTTGGTTTTGGTTAGCGTAGGAAGTTTGAGGAAATGTTGAGTAAAAAAATATAGATAAATACATTTCCCACAGAACTAAGATTCCCAAGAGCACTAGGAAGGATTGAGAGGAAAATCACTTTGGGGGTGGGGGAGGCAAAATGAAGAATTCACAGTTGTAAACAGCAAGATAAAGAAAGTAGCTTCCTATTGTGTCTTACATTTATCCAGTGACCAAGAATGAGAGGGTAAAGGCCATAGTTAAACTAATAGTCTCTGGGGCTGCCATCTTAGAAACAGGTGAGAGACTATTAGCATACAGAGAGCATGCTCCTGAGTTCTTCTGAATTGTGTTGTGTTGATTTGGATCTTTGGGTTTTTGTGCTTTTTTTTTAATGATGAATTTTCCCTAATCTATAGCAGGAAAATATTTGGCTCTTGAGGTTTTTAGCCTCCATCTAGGGTATAATACCAGTTGCTCAATACTCAGAACAAGCTATTTAATATAGTCTTTAATATAATCTTTAATTACATTTCTTTATGGGTATTGGTTGCATCCTAAATTCTTAGTTCATTATTTCATTTAACCCCTAAACAATCCAGCAACTTAGATAGTATAATCCATTTTAATGCTGAGGCTAAAATAACAGTTTCAGAAGGAGATGCCTACAAACATTCCTAACCTCTTCTCAATAAAAGGAAGGCACTAGGAAGGTAGTCATTTATTCCTGAAGTTCTGCTCAAAGTCAAATTTAGGGAAAGTTTGCAGAAGAGTGTGCCTGCTGTCTTATGCCTGCAGTAGTACAACATTCTCTTCAGAGAGTGATCAAGGCTTTGATGGTTTAGGAATGCCCTTTTCTCAAAATAGCCTAATGCAAATTTTTGAAATACTGTAGAATATTTTATTTTCATACTCCTGACAGAACACATAAACTTAGATAAGTGTACAGGCTAATAAGAAGATATATGGGTATTGTGTCATGGATATTAAAATTACTTATAATTTTTTTTAAAGTAACAGCAGTAAAAGTCAAAGGAATTCTATCTACAGCAACAGTGAAGAAGGTGAATTTCTGAAGAGTAAGAACAATACCACTTGGCAAAATCTGGTTGGCCTTTTATTTGATAGCTGAATTTAAGTTACACTATTCAAGAAGTCACTTAGCTTTATGCAGTATTATATCTTTATGAAAAAAAAAAAAACCCAAAGATCTAAAACCTGACATCATTGGGGAAAAAAGCCAATATCCAGTCAAACTTATGTCTGGTATCATCTGCAATAGTAGATGATAACTTCTTTTTTTCTATCTATATTTCATCTACAATAGGTCTTCTTCAACTGCGTTCTGGGGCCAATAGTTTGCTCCATCTTCTTCTAGTGGATGAAGGCTTTTATTCCATAAGAACTGTGGCCTGGGCAGAGCTTCCTTCTTTTCCTGCAGAGAGGATCTCTTCCTTCCTTCAGGCCTGCACCACTGAAAGAAGCTTTGTCCAGTCAGGAATCCTGTCCTGCCAGCAGTCTTTATCATTAGCACACTCTGGAAGTCTGTAGAGAAGAAATCATAAGTGGATGTGGATTCCACTTATGATTGTGGCTTTATTTTTTTACCCAAGATTACATTACGCCTTTAGCAATTTGTTAACATTTAGCTGAATTCTTCTTACCAGCTCATGTGTACCTGACATCCATCTCTTTCTCACATGCTCGACCACAGGTGAAGGACACACATGTCATATCTTTGCTTGGATTTCAGGCTACTTAGTTCTCTGGTGGGTCCAAGAAAAGTTATTATTTTGCAGGTAATCTGGTTTTTTCTTGTTCTCAGGGTGGGAACAATATGCTTTCCATATTTATACACCCTAGGCAGAAGCATCAGTCTTTGTAACTTCTTTTAATATTTAATATTTACCACCATGTTCTTCCTTTGATATGTTTTTGATGAGGTCCTCAATGCTATCTTTGACTTCATCCAGTCTGAAGCATTTTTTATTTTTTAGTTATTTTTAGTAATCATGACTTCCTTCCAGTATTACTTATTTTTCATATTTTCCTGTTCTTGATTTATATTTGGTTGTTTTTACTTTCTAATTTTTATATTTTATGGGTTTATTTTATTTTATTTTATTATTTATTTTATATTATTTTATTTTATCTGTTTCTTCCTCTATCTCCTTGACAATATTAAATATACTTAGGTTAAAGTGATTTTATATTGCTCTGTTATTTTCAGCTCACTTGGAATGATTTCATCTCCAGACTTATAATTTTTATTAATTTATTTTCTCAATAATAGTTTTTCACTTATGCTTTACAATACTAGCCTGCAGCTGTCTCTGATTAGTTGATTTCATTCTCTCTCTTCATGCCCATCACCTCTCTGTTCCACTTGTAAAAATATTGCATATACTATCTTTAAGCCAGTGGGTGGCCTGTCAAATGTCCAGGTTGTACAGCGGCCTCTCACCCTGCTCACATAGCAGACCCAGGCAGAAGTCAACATTTTTTTCAGTCCTAATCCCTGATGTCACAAGGGAGCCTGATTCTCATCCTTGGCAGTGTGTAGGATGCTTTTAATCTCTTTAATTTGCAGCAGTTGACTTCCTCTTAGCCCTTAAATTCTTATAGACTTAGAAGCCAACAGGCCTATAGCTTTAACCTTTCTTAGCACCATGGGTTTATCTTCTATTTTGGACTAGGGGAAATGTTTATCTTGTCTCTGAACATAACTACGGTATGAGGGTTCATCAGAGGAACAGAACCAATAGCATACATATATACCTGAATAGCATACATCAGAGATTTATTATAGGGAATTGGCTCATGCAATGACAGAGACTGAAAAATCTCAAGATCTGTGGTCTGCAAGTTTACTCAGAAGAGCCAATCGTAGAGTTCTAGTCCAGGTCTGAAGGCCTGAGAACCAGGAGAACTGATGGTCTAAGTTCCAGTTTAAGTCTGGGCTCAAAGGCAGCAGAAGACAAAGACAGTTCAAAGACAGTTAGGCAGAGAAACAGAATTCTTTCTTACTTCAGCTTTTTGTTCAATTCTGGCCTTCAATGATTGAATGAGGCCCACCCACATTGGGGAGAGCAGTCTGCTTTACTCATTCTACAGATTCAAATGTTACTCTCATCCAGAAACACCCTCACAATCATACCTGGAGTAATGTTTAACCAAATATCTGGGGCACCCTGTCGGCAAGTCAAACTGACACATAATGGTAACCATCACAATTACTCTGCTTCAATTCATCAAAAAAAATTGTTACAGATAAAAATTTGGTGTAGAAAAGATCACTTACAAACTGAACTCACATTGTCATTTTGACTGGAAATCCAGACCAAATCAGTTTTTCATTTTCATTTAGTAATATAACTTGAATAAACTGTACATTAAATAGTGTATGGTTAATAATAATACATGGAATTTTATTAATAAAGTAATGAATGTATATATTATCTGTGGATATATATTGAATTCACAATATATTGAATTTCCATCTTGACTGGAAATTTAGACCAAATCAATTTTACACTTCCATTTAGTAATAATATAACTTGGATGACTGTACATACTAAATAGTGTATAGTTAATAATGCATGAAATTTTATTTAAAAAGGAATGAGTGTATATATTATATGTGGATATATATCTTAGCCCTAGGAATTTCTATGTGGTAATTCATGAATCCTCAAATTTTTTCCTGGATGGGGAAACTGAGGCCCAGGGGTCTGGAGACAGGGACAAGATCACACCCATAGTCGGGGCTGAGTGTGAGCTGTCACCAGGTCCCTGGAAGGCCACTCCAGGGCTGCTGCCGGACCTGTGCCCAGAGCAACCATTTAGGACCCTCTCCTCCGACCCCCTGACGAGCTCCAGAATGTGTAGAACTGAGGGGCTACTGCCTTGTTTTACAAATGGGGAAACTGAGGCCCAGAAGCCAGCAGTAACAAAGTAAGACACCAGCCAAGACTGAGACCTGGGACTCCCTCCTCTCATGGCCAGGACTTCAGCCCAGCTCCCCGGAGGAACCGACCCTCGGGCAGTGTGGGGCAGTGACGGTGCCAACAGCTTCCCTCCGGCACACAGGGCCCCTCCCTCTGGGCTGCCCGTGACCCTTGGGACCATGCTGACTCCATCCTCTTGTCCCCCCTCGCCACAAACACCAACCTGGCGGCTTCCCAAGCCCCCGGCCCCCATTCCTCAACCTGGAGGGGACGACAGCATGTCCACCCGAAGGACAGCCCAGAGTGAGGCCTGGAGGGGCAGAGGGAATGGCCCAGCCACCGCCCCAGATGGCCAGTGCAGGCGTGTGGTCCCTCTTTCGCCCCCTCGCTGTCCTCTTTCCCCAACTTTCAAAAAAAAAAAAAAAAGAGATAGCAAATAAAGATAGCAAATAGAACCTATTTTGTAGGATTATTGTGAAGATCATGTAAGGAGCTTAGAATGGTGTCTGACACATAAAAAGCTCTTGAGAGATGTTGCCAATTATTGTTATTATCGTGTTTGTATGCAAAATTAAATGGAAAGTATGTCTATCTTTGCATTCAGTTACCTATTCCTAGGGCAAAGCATGAAAATTAGACTGAAGCAGTCATACTCTGGTAATTTTTTTTTGCCCTTTACTTTTTTTATCTTATACTGGCTGCGCTGATTGCAAACACTGCACCAGGCTCTTCATCAGCCTTGTAAACCTAAATCTATAAAGTCATGGTCAAGCCCATTTATACACATACAAAAAGGAAATTTTAAATATGCCATAATATGACATTATGTTTAGTTTATAGTGTTAATGATTATATATTCTATATACACAAATATAAATATAAAAATGTATATATATTTGTTGTTCTACGTACTGATTAGTCATTTCAAATATTCAGTACCACTCTACGCTACACACACAGACACACACACACATTTACATATATAATTTATAGAAGACTTTGAATTTTATGTCATTGAAAAATAGAAACTATCAGACAGAAGCTTCTTAAACTTATCAACAATTCTACAAGTTTATCTGTATCTACATTTATCTCCTTCCTCTTAGCTTTAGTTTCAGCCCCTTCTACATTCTTGAGAATGTTATCAATCTTCCTGTCTTTCTATTATCATCAACCTGACCTCCTCTGCTAGGTTTTTTCATCAATATTTCAAAACTAATCTCCCCAATAACAAAAACAAAAACCAAAATACCTCCTCTGACCCGATTTCCCTTTTCAGCTATAAATCTATCTCTATCCTCTTTGCAGTCTACATAAGACATACAGTGTAATAGTATGCAAATCATTATATCTGGCTACCAGGCAAAGTACTTGAAGGAACTCATTGGAAGATGAGATTGAGAAATAAATACTCAACATAATTCATGAGGATTTATTATTCCCACATTCTACATTCTTTAGTATGTTGCATTTGATTAGTAACATATAAAGAGGACCATATTTTAAATTCTTAACAAACTGAAGGAGAAAGGAGCTCTATTTAACTTCTTTAAGAATGAAAAACGACACAAGATGAAATGGCCCTTCATGTGTACGTGGTCATTATGTCTAACCGCTTTAGAGTCCCCTTTCACCTGGCTCCTTCCTCCACAGGCAATCTGTACAAAAGGGAACATTTCTATTAGGCATCCTTCTAGGCTGCACCTTACCTCCCTCTACCTGTAGGAGCAAATATCTAGCACCTTCTAGTGCTCAAAATGATTCAGTTAGCTCTAATTGGCTGTTACACAAACAGAAATCTTAGCTGATGAGAATATCTGTTAAGTAAAGTCTAAAAGTCTCCTTTTCTTAATTATATCACCAATATTGAGTTCTTCTAATACATTTTCCACTGTGAGAGCACTAGAATAAATATGACCTGCTACTTCAGTCTTGCATTCTGGTTTGTGAATTTAAAAATCATAATTATTATTTTAGGTATCAAGCATAGTACATTTATTTCTCTGAAGTAGAGAAAACTAGGCAGAAATGTGAGAGGGCAATTATCTCTAGTTTGAATCCTAAGATACTTAAATCATCTTTTGTTTCCTTTGCATTAAATATTTATATTGATTTCTTAATACTGTAAGGGACACTTAACACCTCTATTTATATATAAATGAGTAGAAGAACACTTTTATACTTTCAACTGAAATAGATTATTAAGGAATAGGCACTCAATGTTGTAGGAGGAAGTATTTTGTTACTCTAATGTAGTCTATAAGTTATAATTGACCAGACGTAAAACAAAACACAGTTACTCATTATAAACAGGGAAATCCACCCTGAACCAAATCTTTGCCATTTTAAATCTAAGCCAATCATTTTTAAAAAGATATTTTCCTATAGCATTTTCTTGCTATTTAAAAAAATTATTTAAGTTTTTTTCTTAAAAGAGTTGAACTCCATTCATTTTCTGAATCTCATTTTCCTCACCTTTTCTAGACAGAAATCTTATATCTATCCACTGTCTCCTTAATGAACTTAATATAAACTACTTTATAGTTCTCTTATTCAAAATGTTCAGTTCTCCTCTAAATTAAAAAGAACTCATCTTTCCTTGACTTCTGTACATTTTCTGGTTAAAAGCCTAATCTTTCTTCCTTTCTGGATGATTTAAATTTATGTTTTATCTGTTTATTCATTAACATCATTTGTTCATTTTATTTCTTCAAAACAAATATGCACTGAATTTCATTCAGTCCTTGATCTTTTCCTTCTCTAAATTTCCATTTCTCTTTTTAAAAAATTCACTTGCATTATTTGTTTCCTACTTTGGTTATATGTCTAGATGTTGTCTTTAATCTTCTAATTAAAAGCTCTTTGAAGGTAGTGTCTCTGCCTTGTGTATTTTCATACCTCTTCAATCAATTGCTCAGAAAATTCTATTCAATGAACACTCATTAAGCACCTAATATATGCAAGGCATAAATTTTTAGAATTTCTATTTCAACAGACTTGGATAAAGAAGGAACTCAAAGTAGAATAAACAAATTGAACAAAGACTCAAAGGTGGGAAATCACAATTTGTGGTTTTGTGTCATTTACTAATCTACTTTTGCTAGATTAAAGGAACTAGAAAGAGCCTGATGGGAGGAAAACTGGGAGCAACATGTTATGAACTATTATTATGGCTATAGTGTAAGTCTGCCCAGCAAGTTGTTTCATCTGTCTTCTTGTGGTAACCACCCTAGGCTTTTCCTACATTGGCCTTTACTGTATGTGTAAATCTTGGTGGGCCACCTTACCTGGCACAGGGGTATATCTTGTGTCCTGGGCTTGGTAAAATCAAATTAACCTTATCCTCAGTCACAGAAAGGAACATGTGACCCAAGCAAAATCATTTAAGCCCTCCACAGGATTTCTTTTCTGCAGTTAACAAGGTAATTTTCCCTGGGGACACTGGGCTAAAGGGTATATCTGAAGCTGCTGACAGGCATCCTGCACCAGATGTGAAGAGAGCCTTTCTGAACATAAAGCTGAGGTGAGACGAGATGTGAAGAAAGGGAAAAGAGAAAAATTAATGACCTCCATTAAGCCTCTGAATATAGTTGTGGTGAGAGGTAAATGCACCCTCACCTTCTCAGTTAGATAACCCGATAAATTATGTTTCTAGTTTTGGGGAGTTTGCATGTTTGACTTAATTGGGCTTATGTTGAGTTTCTGTCAATTGCATTGCAAAGAGGCTAAATGACGTTGAAAGGTAGTCTGTATTTTTATTGTGAAATTGAAGAACACATACACACACAGAAAAGCAATCTTACCTTTCTTAAGAACTATTAATATATGCATACTATACTATAAATGTGACTTTAAGTTTAATAACTGCTTCTATAAATTTCAAATTCTTAAATAATTATCAAGAAAAGAACTTTAGAATCAAGTAAAAGAATATCACCTAGATACACAGTTTAAAATAGTAAAACTCGGGGAAATGAGCAAATGTGGAATCTAAGTCTTATGTAATAAAGTGCTATTGGCTCTTAAATGAACAAAGTATCTTTGAAACTATGCTATAATTGCTTTATGAACACATTTGGGACTAATATATGCTCATTCTTAACATCTCAGAAAAGTGGGGCCCATGTCCTATAAGTATAGTTTTAATGTATTTTAAGTAAGACATGCATTTTAAAAACCTGTCTTTCAAGAACATCTGAGCAAATTCTTATGCCTTTATGCTCAATTGTTAGCTAAAGTTAGAGATAGTCTGTAATTATGCCCCTGAAATTGATTATTATTGAATCAGGCTGACTTCATTCATTCATTGAACTATTTTTTTTTTTTTTTTTGAGACAGAGTCTCACTTTGTTGCCCAGGCTAGAGTGAGTGCTGTGGCGTCAGCCTAGCTCACAGCAACCTCAATCTCCTGGGCTGAAGCAATCCTCCTGCCTCAACCTCCTGAGTAGCTGGGACTACAGGCATGTGCCAACATGCCGGGCTAATTTTTTCCATATATATTAGTTGGCCAATTAATTTCTTTCTACTTATAGCAGAGACAGGGGTCTCACTCTTGCTCAGGCTGGTTTCAACTCTTGACCTTGAGCAATCCACCCTCGCCGGCCTCCCAGAGTGCTAGGATTACAGGCTTGAGCCACCGTGCCCCGCCCAATCATTGAACTATTTACAGAGCACCACAATAAGTCAGACATATTGGTAGGTGCTTGGCACAAAGCAGTAAACAAAACAAACTAAATGAAGTCCCTGATCTCATGGCATTTATCTTTTGGTAAGGAAAAGATGAAAATAAACAAACTAAATATAATTAGGTTATAATAATTACTTTGAAGCAAATATAAGAAGTTAAGGAGGCAGAGTGTGAATGGGGAAGAGAAAGCTATTTTAGATAGTGGAATCGGAGAAGACTTTTTTATTATTTTTACTTATTTAGTTAGTTTTTTAGAGATGGATTTTCACTATGTTGCTCAGGCTGGCCTCTAACTTCTGGGCTCAAGTGATCCTCCCACCTTAGCCTTCTGAGTAGCTGGGACTATAGGAGCATGCTATGGTGCCCAGAAAGATTTACGTCAAGGTAACAGCTGAGCAGAGACCTATAGTGAATGAGGTAAGGAGCTTTATAGCTATCAGGAAGAAGAGAGGCCTGGACAGAGGGAATGGGTAAGTACAAATGAATTTGTACTTTCACGTGTGAAAGATTATTTGGCATCTTGCAAACAGGTCAAAGGAAACAAAAGATCCAGAAATAATAACATAAGATACACTATCAATTGTATTATGGAAGTTATAAATTAGTGAAATTCAGAGTAAGGGAAAATAATTTCTGCTGAGGAGATCTTTGAGGTAATATTTTTGGTGGTTTTTCAGTAGGTAGGGATGGTGATTTGGGTAGTCCAAGAGAAGAAATCATTAGACTTGTCCTTGGAGACCAGTGAGTAATATCTTTTGGAAGAAATATAAAGAGTAGGAAGAGGTGTAATGGGAGAGAAAGCTAAATAAAGATATGTGGGGTTGAGAGTATATTGGGTTTTGGATCCCAGGATAAGTAACTTGTATTTCACATGATAGGAAGTACAGGTTTATTGAGGATTTTCAAAATGGTTTGACTTGGTAAGGGCTAGATAAAAAGAGGGCGGATTTAGCCACACTGTGTAGACAGCAGGAGGCAGAGGGGTGAACAGACCCAGAGGGGTGAACAGTCTTGTGAACAGACTAGAGCTGGAGACCATGTGGATTGTGGCTAAATGGATACTATACTAGTGATCCTAGAAGTCAGGCTCTGTCTTGTTAGTATTAATAATATCCACATATTTTGTCCAGGTTATAATAAAACACTGCTAGGAAGCAGTGCAGGTGGTCTACTTGGCAATGCCACAACTCAACAGATTATTTGGCTTTACCTTTTACTTCTTTTAAAGCAGAAATATGAGCTGTCATTGCCCTTAAAAACTCTTTCTCAGTATATTATTTATATTTAACTCATTTTAAGTAAAATGCATATAATTTATGATGAAATTTGCAATACAATTTCATCTAAGCATTACATTTTATTAATACTTTTTCTTTCTAAGCCCCTTGGAAAAGAAAAAAAAAGTGCTAATCTCCTGCTGTGGGTCTTTGGGATTTTCCAAAGAATGAGTAATACTCTTGCTTTTTCTTTACTTTAGGAGAATATAATATTTAATTTTCTTTATATAAATAATTACTGGGGGAAAAATCTTCCCACTTAATGACCCTCTTGACTGAAAGCACACGGAGTCTACATACTACTGTATTGAGGTGTCTGAAAACACAGTATACTATTTACCCTCAAGTCTTTCTTTTCCAATATTTTCATTTTCATTTCTGAAAAAAGAAAT
Source organism: Mirza zaza (assembly GCA_008750895.1). Taxonomy (NCBI): domain Eukaryota; kingdom Metazoa; phylum Chordata; class Mammalia; order Primates; family Cheirogaleidae; genus Mirza; species Mirza zaza. The sequence continues at coordinate 23,343 of VSMD01033002.1, forward strand.
CTTAACATTACAACAATTAAGTAATACATATATACTTATAGAGTTGATTTCTCTACTTCTCTAGCGATTTTTCCCCCACTCCCACCCAATAGATTTATTTTCATACCAAGGCTCTTTTGAGCCAGTATTTTCAGAAAGTGCTAATACTTTGCATATGTGTTATATTGAGGTCCCCTTCCAAATCTACAGATGAACAGACATGTGTGGGCGAATTTCACAGGGTTTTTATTTGTGTTTGACTTTACAGAGAGTTCCAGTATTCATTCCAAACAGTGCTTGACAAGGTAAAAGGCAATAAGCACAAGCACAATTAATGTCACAACCTAAATGGCCATGTGATTTGCAATGTAAATTAAATCCAATTTCCTATATTTTATTGATTCCTTCATCACCTATTCATGTGTTTAGTATTTTCTTTTCTATCTCATCATCCACTTTTAATATGATAGTCTATGCAAATATTAATTAATAGGAGACAGATATACCATAAGAAAAAGAGAAAGCAGAGAGAACCTAGAAATTACTCTTAAATCACTAATGACTTTGAGGTTATAGATATCATGTTTTGCAACCAAATAGCATGATCGATATTTAGCACTAAGCCCAAATGACCCTATATACATATGTATTGGTTGAATCAGAAGAGAAAACATATCCCAAAGATAATAAAAATAGAAACACTGAAGATTTTCTTAACTTGTATGCCAAGTACTTTACATGCATTATTTGGCATAATGCTTACAACAATCCTATGAGGTAGGTACCATTATTATCTCCATTTTGCAGAGATGGAATTTGAAGTTTAAGGAGACTAAGTATCATGTACCAAGCAATAACCAATTAAGTGCCAATTCAGGATTCAAACTCAGGCAATCTGATTCCAGAGTCCAGCTCTTAACTGCACACCAACAATAGAATAAAATAAAAAAGTAAAGCTTCTTGCTATGTACTTGGTTTTGAGATCTAATGGTATGGTACGGTTTTATTTCCTTGAGGTGCGTTGATTGGAAAAGTGGATAAAAATGGGCAAGAGAAGTTTGCCTCATTTGATTGTAGTTACAGATTGTGATAAATGCTATTCGTGTGACAATTCATTTTGTTAAAATTTTAGGGCTTTTTGTAAGACTAACTCATAAAAATGAGGTAATAATGTCAGCTGATAAAGTGTAGCTATCAAAATAATAAAAAGACACAACAGATCTATCTAAAATTCATCTTATCCCATAAATACCAATATTGGAAATGAAAAATGTTCAGTTATTATCTGTAGGGTTCTGATTAACTTCAGCAAATGCCAGTAGCCTTTTTATACAAGAGAGTTTACTAAACATTGTATTATGTAAGTTACAATGGATAACTTTATATAATCCTTCTTACTTGTGTTGAAAAAGTTTGATTCCTCAGTTGTCAAAATTATATACTACATCAGATTATCTTAATTGTTTACTCTCATTAAAGTTAAAAGGATTCAATTAGGTACTTTTACTGATACTGGAATAGATACTTGTGTCTCAACTTTCCTAGGAAATTCCAAAGAAATTTTGGTCAAAGGCTTTAGGTTGTTGAATTAGATGAACTGAGGCAGGGTAGACTTGTTGCAAAAATCAGATAACATATTTCAGTAGAATGAAATTTCACTTTCTTGGAAGCATTACTGAAATCCATTGGATTTGTTAACATATCACCTAAAGGTTTATTTAAGAAATAAAACAAACAAAAAAGACAAAATAGACTGAACTCTAAAACTGTGTCAAGGAAATATGGTATTGAATTCCAAAGGAATATGTCATATTTAAAATTGTTTTTTAAAATCAGATCAGATATGGTGGAACCTTAGGTTTCCTATTTACTATTATTAATTAATAGATGAGTTCAGGGCAACTGCATTCCAAATGTTGGTTATTTTAAAGCTTCTTTCTTTTACCTGATTTTAGAGATTAAAGTATATATAAGACTGAGAAATATGAAGCAAGCTCTTAAACAGCAAGAAAAAACATTTCTCTAGTTTATGTGTTACGTCTGGTAATGATTTCCTATTCATGGATTTTTCTTTCTTTGCTATAAGTATTACACATGTCAATCAATTAACTTAGTGGTTCTGTTGGCAGGGCTCTAGCCCCCAACTCACTTGCATTTAAAAATTCACACAGAGAGGCTAGTAGGAGGTAGGTAGGTGTAAACAATGTGCTACAGTGAGTCACACCCGTCGCAAAAGCCAACAATGATTAGCTATGATGAATTCTCAAAAATCACCTATCAAGCGGCAGAAGATGTGGGCGCAGCCAGGAGGGAGAGGCCAAAGGCGGGTGGCGTAGCATTTACACTACTCCCACCAAGGGGGCTGACAACCAGCGCTTCAATTTGGAGATCACTCTGCCTCTAGCTAGAGGAAACAGGAAAGAGGAGAGTGGTCGCAGGAGATCTACCAAGAGAAAAAAAAACTGAAGAGGCACAGTGTCAGGCTGTTGTCTCCAACTCCGAGCTCTCGGTCACCAAGACCAAACGCCTGGAAGGGGAGCGCAACATAACGCCGAGATTGGAGAAACTCAGTGCGTCGGAGGCCTCGCGCGGCTTGGCGGCGGCGCCGGTTCCCTCTCGCTCCTCCGAGTGGTTCGGTGAACGTCACACGTGACGCCCGGGGCCCTTCACCCCTCCTGCCACCGCGGGCGCTGCGGGCGCAGGATGCTAGGCTGCCGCGGGAGGAGTGAAGGAGGAGGGGGGAACTTGTAGAGGGAGGGACCACCGCCTGCACCACCTCGGCCACCGCCGGACCCGCGCCCCCGAAGCCCACCCACCCCCACCACGATCGCGGCTCCGACCCGGGGGAGGGGCGCGCTGGGGAGGGGGTGCCGTGCAATAAACCAGGCGGGGAGGGGGGCAGGCAGAGGAGGAAATCGTAGTTCTGAGGGGGCAGGACCGGGTCTGGAGGATGGGTCTAGCTTGATACAGACTCCTGCACCCGGCAACGCCACGGAGAGCGGGGGGAAGGGAGAGAGAGGAGGTTGCTGTGTGTGCGCGCGCGAGTGTGTGCGTGTGTGTGCGTGTCTACAGGTAGCAACGGCGGCGGCGGCGGGGACCGAAGCAGGGGACGCATCTGCAGCCACCTCCCCGCCTATGATTTTCGGAGACGATTGCTCACTTAGCTGAGGATCTGTAGCATCGGGAGATCTCATCCTCTTCATTTCCGCTAAATTCATAGGTGTCTTCCAGTTTCAAGTGTGTGTCTTGGGTATTTGATTTTTAATTTTTTTCTTCTTCCTCTAAATCTTCTCGGGAATTCTACATATTGAAGCAGGTGGCTCCTGGTACGAAATCTTTGGATACGTTTGGCTTGCCAAGTTTTGCTCTTCCCCCCTCCCCTCCCGCTTTCAGAAGCATCTGTGGTGCTTTTCTCTTTGGATTTATATGCAGAAAACGTATATATGTTTATATACCGACCGCATAATATATAAATACATATACGCGTGCCCAAGCGCCTGGTTTTCGTCTCTCCTCTCGACGAAGCGGAATGTTTTGGAGCCCATGGATAATGAGAACAGTATTAACATTCTTTTGAGCCTGTTTTTTAAAAAGGGGAGGGAGCGTGAAGAATCGTTTAACATTCGGCCATCGTTTGGCTGCACACTAAACACCACGAAGTATTTACGGTTGCAGATCAGGTGCAAACGGGGCTTAGAGAGAAAGGTAAGGGAGCTTCCTGCGTCCGCGAGCTCTGGCGTTTATCTTAATCCCGGGGATCGCCTACAACTTCCTACTCCCTGCCTCTCCCTCGCCTTCTCCACCTTCCACCAACCCTGCCCTGCTGTCTCTCTTCTGTAAACTCGACTTTTTCCCAATTCCTTTGGGTTCTTGGGGGGAGGGGGGTGCTGGATGTGTAATCGTCTATTAGAGCTTAAATGCGTTTCTCCCTTTCCCAGCCGAGTAACTGAGTTTTCCAGTCCTCCTTTTTTAGCGTTTTTAGGAAATCAATTTTGTTCTTTTTTTTTTTTTTTAAATGATGCCTACATAACTGTTTTGAACATCTCTAGGTGCCAAGTCCTCACTCTAACCTCTGATAAAAATAAAAGCAATAAAAAATAATGAACTTTAATGAACTGGATGGTTTCTTTGGAACCTCCCAGTTTTTTTTTTTTTTTAAGAAAGATAACCAGCAAACAAACCAGTACCTCAGGAGGAGTCCGCTGTGGAGGAAATTCAGCTTCCGTTTCTTCATAAAGCCAATTCATTTTACTTGGAGGGTAATTTCCCAGAGTTGAGCGAGATGAAGCTTAGTCTAGTGTAGATTAAAAAAAAAAAAAACTACATTACACTTAATTCCTTTTTCAGTCCACCCTTTACAACATGGCCAGTCCCTGTTTAACTTCCCCGTTCTAAGGATACGTTTTTCAGACCCGACCTTCGGGGAGAGGTGGGAACTTCCCCTTATTTTTTCTTCTCTCCCTTAAACCTCCTTCCTTCTTCGCTCGGCATCTCTCGCCCTGGCACTTTGTAAATTGCCCGTTTTGCCTACCCCTCCTGGTGGGCGTTCTGTCCTCCACTCCTCTCCTGCCCGCTCTGTCCTTTCTTCATTGGCGTTTGCAGAACAGACGCATCTTCTCTTTTTCTTGGGCTCACTCTCCCGCCTCCTCCCACTCCCACCCGCAGGTCCCCACTTGCCCCAGCTCTCCTGGCTGCTCCTCCCCGCCTCC
>VSMD01033008.1:0-11022 GCA_008750895.1 Mirza zaza
CTCCTTCCCCTTGATTTAATATGTTCCTGACCTGAGCTTCATTTTATTTCTGACTCTTAATCACTTAAATTAACTTGCATTTTCAATCATTTATTTAAAGAAGTCCAATACATCTGAATATCATTGCCTATATTGTTCTACCCCAGGGGTGGGGAACCTGTGGCAGTTTGGCCACATGTGGCCTTCTAGGTCCTTAAGTGTGTGCCTTATGACCGAATCCGAATTTTCAGAACAAGTATTTTTATTGTTATTAATACATTTTTGTTCATCTTTTATATTTTTAGTTTATTTTTTAAATGAACATATTTAAAATACCAAAGACTAAAATAAGTTTCAATAAAATAATCCTCCCAGATTGGCCGGCACAATTAGAACATTAGTAAGCCATAAGGGCTAAACTGACAGCTGCTATGCTCAAGATTTATTACAGTTCTAACTTCCTCCGCCTGACTGGTGGCACTACTGCATAAGGCTGGCTGTCAAGGTTATGGGGTCAAGTACGCCAGTCTGTTATCGGCTTTTGACAATGGTGCACTGTGCTTTTGTTTGAAGTGCAATTCGTGAATGGTTGCACAGCTCAATAGCATTTTAAAATTCTGTCTACTTAATAGTCCATGATGTCAAAGAAGACCAAGAGAACAATGAAGAAAGAAAACAGATTTTTCAGTGAGGATTGAGAATTGCAATATTATCTTGTATCTGCTAAAGATAAGATGATTTGCTTGCTTTGTGACACTGCAATATCAACACTAAAGAAATTCAATGCTCATCAGCATGATAACACTCCTAAGGACCACAGATATTTTAAACTAGAGGGAGAGATGCTGAAGATTGTACTGCAGAAAATAAAAGATGAAAAGCAAAAGCAAAGAGAATTCTTTCAAGCAGCAATAAGACACAGAAATAGTGCCACTGAAGCAACTTATAAAGTAGCTTATATACTTGGGGTTGAAGGGAAACCATTCAGCGATATAGAAATTGTGAAAGAATGCACTGTCAAAGTTGTAGGATGGCTAAACCCTTATAATGTTTCAAAGTACAAACAAGTTCTTCTTTCAAGGAGAACCATAACCAATTGGCAGCCTTCAATTTAACAGAACAATTTCATGCCATTCTTCCAAAGGAAAATATATATTATTCAATCTCTTTGGATGAATCAACTGATACTACTGACTCGGTGCAGGTTTTATACTTCATTCGGGTCATAATGGAAGATTTTCTTTGCTATGAAGAGTTACTTGCTTTGGCCACTCTTGCCAACAGAACATGGGGAATAGATATCTTCAACAACTTTCAAGATAAATGTCATGAAGTTGGACTGAATTTGGTAAATTTAGTGCGTGTATGTACAGATGCTGCACCTTCACTGACAGGAAAACATGGAGGGTTTATTGCACAGATAAAAAAGGTATTAACAGTTCCAGATGCTCTCATTTCTTTTCATTGTATCTTGCATCAGCAAAATCTCTGTGCCAAAGCTCCCATTTTAAGTATTGTTGACTAGATTTATGCAAATGCAACATGGCATGTCAGTTTTGTAACATGCTAAATTTGAACAATGAAATATTCAGTGTGGATTTGCCATATCATTCTAAAGTGCATGGGCCATCGCAGGGACAGGTGTTAGCGAAAATTTTATCTCTGTAAGAACAGATAGTTAAATTTTATGAAGAACAGAATTAGCAATGTGAATTGTTGAAAGACGATTTCTATTGGAATGCAGCATCTCTCTGTGATATGTCAAATCAAAATGACTTGCATATTTCTTTGCAAGGTAAAACTAAGTCTATATATGATATATGACAAAAAAAATCCAAGCATTTCAAAAACAATCTATCTTTCTTCAAAACACTTCTTTAAAAGGAAATTTGGATGATCACTTTTCCCCGATAGCAAAGGTCATTGTGAGCAGGATGATATATGTGAATCATTTGAAGAATACGTAGCTGTTACAGATCTATTAATTAGAGAATACAATGAAAAAATCACTGACTTTGAGAATCATGATATCACACTCAAATTAGCATTTCAGCCTCACCTAGTTGATATCACCAAGGCACCTAAAGAACTGCAGATGGAATCGATTGAGCTCTCAGTAGATGACATTTCAAAGTCATTGTTTCATGCTAAGAATGATTGATTTGAAATATGGAAAAATGCAGAAGAATACCCATGACTTCAGTAAGTAACATGCCCAAAAAATGCTTTCGTGCTTTTCAACCACTAATTGCTGTGAATATACATTCTCCTACCTAACCCAAGACGACCTTATAGTCACAAATGACTGATACCCATCTAGACCAAGGATCAACTGAGAGTGTGGACCTTAATGCTGTAACCAGATATTCAAATGCTTTTCAATGAAAAGCAGACACAACAAAGTCATTAAAAGGTTAGTTAACTTTAAAATTAATAGTTTGAATTTTTTGAAATTATTAAGTACATAGTAGTTAGAATTTTACAAAATGATGTACATTTTTAAGTGTATCTAATTAAAGTTTCTTGAATGTGTCCTTATTTGATCATAGGTAAATTAATATGTTCTTCCAACATGAAAATGTTCCTCACCCCTGTCCTATCCATTTAAAGATGGCACTTAGATTTCATGGTATTGAATGTGTAAAGTTCTAAAATGAATAGGACAGGCCCATAGGACTACTTTCCTGAGTTGTTGGACCAAGGTTATTTCTATTGTTCAAATTTAAAAATAAAAATTTCGAAACTCAAAATTGGCCATGTGCTTAACTACTATAATCCTAGTTTTCCTGGGCACTCCCAGAGGTGTGGGAACAAAACAGCTCAGTTTTCAAGAAAATGTCTGAAAATGGATGGGTTAGAGGCCATATTGGGCAGTGGTTAAGAACATGGAGTCTTGAGTCAACTGGTCTGGATTCGAATCCTGATAGTACTGTTTATTAACCATATGACCTTATGCAAGTATTTAACTTCTCTGTGTCTCAGATAATTCATATATAAAATGGAAAACAAGTCTTCCGATAGTACCTATGAAAGGCTATTGTAAGGTTTAAGTAAGATAATACCTTTTAAACCTAGTATGTAGTAGTCCCTCAATATGTGTTAACCATGATAGTTTTTGTGTTCCCATGTAATAATTCTACGTCTGCCTAGACCCATAGGGAATTCATGCAGGTCTCCATATTTGTTGAGCAGTCATGCGTGCCAGTGTGTTTAAATTCCAACCACGGGACTAAATCTTGTGGATGTGCTACAGTAGCTCAGAACCTTCAAGGTCGGTTCTGGTCCAATTCCACGGCCTTCAGATAAACACAGTATTTTCCTCTGCAGTCGCTCTGGAGAGAATGCAGTTTAGAACTCACCAGGCTATAAACGTTCTGGAAGCAAGTCTAGGTTTCTCTTTATGGAAGTACATATACCAATTTGATGTTCTTATTATTTGAAAAAGTAGAAGTAGCTGTTTTCCCGTAGGAGGGAAAAAACATTTTTGCTAAGTGAAGTGAAAAATTTACCACTCTCGGCTTCTTCCCACAGGATCCATAAATATGCTGAGGCTGTTTATTTTGCCAGATGGGTTTTGAGACCCTGCTGAAATGAGAGATGCCCTCGTTTATATTTCCCTCAAATTCTACCACAAACCACACTTGGGAGGGGAAAAAAAAAAAGTTGCCATGTAAGCATGTTTACCTCCAACTGATGAGGAAGTTGAAACATATCCATCAGTGATGACTCACCATGGCAGATCTATAAAAGCAAAGGTACTGTCCGTGGAAGGCAGCAGCCTCCAGGCTCAGCCATTCAAGATGCACCCAGGTGTCCTGGTGGCCTTCCTCTTCTTGAGCTGGACTCATTGTCGGTCCCTGCCCATTCCTGATGGTGATGATGATGATTTGTCAGAGGAAGATCTCCAGTTTGCAGAGGTAGAGTATCTTGCCTGTCCTAATGAGATGGTGCATCTCAGAGATTCCCTTCTTGTTTAAAAGCAGGTCATTTTGGTGTCTTTTGTAGCGTTATCTGAAATCCTACTACCATCCTCCGATTCTCGCGGGAATCCTGAAGAAGACGTCAGCAAGTTCCATGGTTGACAGGCTTCGAGAAATGCAGTCTTTTTTTGGCTTGGAAGTGACTGGCAAACTTGACGATAACACCTTAGATATCATGAAAAAACCAAGATGCGGGGTCCCTGATGTGGGTGAATACAATGTTTTCCCTCGAACTCTCAAATGGACCCAAACGAATTTAACCTACAGGTAAATCACAGGCTATATTTCTTTAATGTGTCCTGGTTTTTTTCCTCACAGTATTAAATGTCTAATATTAATTAGTCCTAAATATTTAATTGGAAGTTAAGTCCAGGAATAGCTTTAATACTGTTGCCGAACATGTCCCATAACATCCATTATTGTTATGTTAACCCGGCATTATTTTTCGGTGGACATCTCAAAGTACTTCTTTTAGAAATGAAACCAAAATATAGCTAAAAGTAGGCTCAAGAAAGTTGCAAGTGTAGTACAACAGTGTATTTATCACAGCAGTGCTAAAGATGGAGAGTTTACTCTTTCTAGAAACTTCACAGAGGTATTTCATTTATTTGGGCTATGTCAATATCATTCCAAACTTTTAGCATGTAAAATAAATTCTATTATACATCTGAATATTTTAAGTTAAGATGCCACATAGATATTTGTAGATACTCAAATTTCTGATTGAATTCTTGACTTTTTATTCTTGTATCGCATCATAATTAATAGAAACCATTGCATTTTGGGTTGAACAGCAACGTTTCAAGAAACTATATTCCAAAATAGTTTTTACCTTCCAAAAATCTAATTGAAGCTTTCTATGTTGAATAGAATTGTGAATTACACCCCTGATATGACTCATTCTGAAGTTGAAAAGGCATTTAAAAAAGCCTTCAAAGTTTGGTCTGACGTGACACCTCTGAATTTTACCAGACTTCACGATGGCACTGCTGATATCATGATCTCTTTTGGAACTAAAGGTAAAGACATTTTAAAAACATTTTTATATTCTACTTCTTAATTGGTTCCATTTTTAAATTCCTTCTTTCAATCATTTGTTACTTTTTATAGTATTCAACAAAAAGTCACCAGACACCTGGGCTGGTTACTAGTTGGTATGATCAGATTCCTAACTCTTGCTTTTGTGTGTAGAGCATGGTGACTTCTACCCATTTGATGGACCCTCTGGTCTGCTGGCTCACGCTTTTCCTCCTGGACCAAATTTAGGAGGAGATGCCCATTTTGATGATGATGAAACCTGGACAAGTAGCTCCAAAGGTAATATTTCTTATAAAGATATAATTTCATTGATTGCTAAATCAGACAGTGAACTCACTGGTACAAAGTTAAGAAGCATAAAAGTGAATCGTATTTGCTATTTGATTATATTTTCTAAAAAAATAAAAAAGTTTATCTCATACCTAGTATTTCTACAAGTGAAGTTTCTACAAATCAATGTTAAACATGAAAAATGAACAAAATCTATTTATTTTATCATAGTGGCTTGAGGGATATTAATTAACTTTGAAGTAGGACCAAAATGTCTTGTATGTCAGATATGGTAATGTTAATGTGCATTATCTTTTGGCATGTTGAAGAAGTATAATTGATTATAAGTATATATCTAAAAACTATTAGGGTGGAATTTATAGGTTATAAATGAATTGGATGTGAATCAAAATAGGTTTTGTCTTGGTAGAAATTGATGGCATAAGTTCAGTCAAATTTCTGCTCCCTATTATATGAGTTATTTGTTTCAGACTTGTCTATATTACTCATTTTATAAATAACACTGAGAAATCAAGATAGTATCTTATTTCAAACAATGCGAGACAGACAAGATGAAGGCTGTATTGACCAGAGCAAAATAAAACTGATAATGAATTCAGTTAGTATTTGAATCTTCAAGGCTCAAAGTAATTAGCAATGTCAATTTAGGAAGAAAAGCCATAGATTGTTCCAATTAGGGCTTACTTAGTCATCACAACTAAAAGGAGTCTTCATAGACATTTGATTGTTATTATTCATTTAAATAAAAAGGATTATTTTTCTAAAGAATAAGAGTGTGCCTTAAAAGATCACCACCTCAACTCCAATGTCCCCAGTCTGTCTTTGAGGGAAAGGTGAAAATTTACATATTTATGTTCTTGAGTAGTATTTCACAGGTAAGGATGTTTTTAGGAAGAAAGAATAACATCCAATATTGTTAAGAGATAGTCACAGTAAGCCTCAGATTTAGGTTCCTGTATAAATTCTGAGTTTGAAAACTTTAATCAGAATGAACTAAAACATCCACAAACAAATCTGGATGAATGTTACAGCTAAAGGTTCAGAGTGGTATCCATTACTAGCCATTCCAGTGACGAATTAGTTATCACTCAGATTATATGACCTGATTGCCCTTACGAACTACAGATTTACTAAATTGACTTTTTTTCTTTTACTAAATTGATTTTTTTCATGCACAGGCTATAATAGGAAAGGGTATTTAAAGTCAAACTGAAACCACCAGGTTCAGCTTTCATGTATTCTAAGAAGAAGTAATAGCAATCCCTATTGCCTTGTACCTGCGGTCCCCAACTCCTGGGCCACAGTCCCAGTACCGGTCTGTTAGGAGCTGGGCCGCATAGCAGGAGGGGAGCAACAGGAGGGCAAGCAAGGGAACCTTCATCTGTATTTATTGATGCTCCCCACCACTCACATCACCACCTGAGCTCCACCTCCTATCGTATCAGTGGCGGCATTAGATTCTCACAGGAACGAAAACCCTACTGTAACCTGTGCATGCAAGAGATCTAGGTTGCGTGCTTCTTATGAGAATCTCATGCCTGATGATCTGAGGCAGAGCTTGGGCCATGATGCTTGTGCTGGGGCATGGCTGCAAGTACAGATTATCATTAGTGGAGAGGTTTGACTTCACAATAAATGTAATGTGTTCGAATCATCCCAAAACCATCCCCTTCCCCGGTCCGTGGAAAAATTGTCTTCTGTGAAACCGGTCCCTGATGCCAAAAAGGTTGGGGACTACTGCCTTTTACATTCTATTTTTCTTTTAGTCTTTTATCATCCTGTTTTTTTTTTCAATTTAAAATACTAGTACTAGGGGTCTAAAAACTTTTGGAAAGAATGACTAGAGGAAACAATGGAAATACAGTGACATAGTGGCCTTCTAGAATAGAGGAAACATGGATAATCACATCTGGAGTTACTGTTTTTCTAAACTCTAGAGCAGGGGTCCTCAAACTTTTTAAACAGGGGGCCAGTTCACTGTCCCTCAGACCGTTGGAGGGCCAGACTATAGTTAAAAAAAAACTATGAACAAATTCCTATGCACACTGCACATATCTTATTTTGAAGTAAAAAAACAAACGGGCAAAAACACCTGCATATGGCCCGCAGGCCATAAGTTTGAGGATGCTTGCTCTAGAGGTACTCTGAAAATAATTTGATTGGAATTTGTTCCCAAGTGTAGACCCAGAGACCCTTTTCAGTGTATCCTTCATGCTTGGTGATCAGCCCTTTGGATGCTGCCTCCGGTTTGGAAGATGTTCTGGGCGGCACTCTAGCTATGTACCACCCTGTGTGACTTCCCTACTCTTGATTTAAGGTCATCTCTGTCTGCTTTCCTCATCTGACCTGAGAATACAAAAAGCAAATCAGGATTTCTAGTGTCTTTACAGTAACCCTTATTAATTACTAATTATATGAGAGCAATCTGTTGACATCCTAATTGTGTAGGTAGCTATAATCAAAAGAACACTAAATTATTTATAAGGATTAAATCAGTTCTTCGACTCTTCCTTCATGCAATTGGATATTAATTTTACAAATTAAGATAGTGAAGAAAGAGAAAATAATCAAGAAAGAAACATACCAAATAGATAAGGGAAATAATATCTCTTCCATTAACTGGTCATTGGAGTACCTTGTTTTCTCATTGTTTATTTGTTTCCTTCCAGGCTACAACCTGTTTCTTGTTGCTGCCCATGAGTTTGGCCACTCCTTAGGTCTTGATCACTCCAAGGACCCAGGAGCACTCATGTTTCCCATCTATACCTACACTGGCAAAAGCCACTTTGTGCTTCCGGATGATGATGTACAAGGAATCCAGTCTCTCTACGGTAACTCTTTTTTTTTCCCTTTTATTTTATCATTTTATAGGGGTACAAATATTGTTAGGGTTACAGATATTGCCCCTGCCATTCCTCCCCACACCCCTCGCCGTGCCAACGCATCAAGCGTGTCCAACCCCCAGGTGGTGCACACCACACCTATTATGTAAGTATATATCCTTCCCCTCTTCTCCCCTCCCATCTGCCCACCACCCGATAAAAGGTTTTTTTTTGACCTTTTGGTTACATTGTATATCTTTGCCTCTCATATGTATCTATTGTGCTTATGTAACTGCTTTTATAACTGATACATTAAGAGTTAACCATAGAGAAATGCAAATCTACAGTAACTCTTAATGTATCAGTTATAAAAGCAGTTACATAAGCAGAATAGATACATACATTTATTTTTTAAATTGTAGCCATGTGCCTCATGTCACCATTTTGGTCAATGACATACCTGCATATGCAACAATGATCCCATAAGATTATAATACCATATTTTTACTGTACCTTTTTTTATGTTTAGATATATTAACAATTGTGCTACAATTACGTACAGTATTCAGTTTAAAAACATGATGGACAGGTTTGTAGTATAGAATCAATAGGCTACCCTAGATAGCCTCGGTGTGTAGTAGGCTATGCTATCTAAGTTTCCGTATATACGCTCTGATGTTTGATGATGAAATTGCCTAACAACATATTTCTTAAAACTTATCCCTGTTATTAAGTGATGTATGACCATATTCCTTGAATTTACCACTGCCAATATTGCTTTCCTGGTTTTGTTATTAAAACCTGGGAAAACATAGCCATTTTTACCCCAAATCAAACTACTTGCTCAAGTAGAAAATATTCCATTCTCCAAAGTTTTTGCAGAATATAGCTCCTTGTATTTGTATTTTATACATTGCAAGGTGTATCTGATACCCTTAAAACACCTCTGTAATAAGAAAAGGAAAACATTTTATTACCTGTTTAACCAATGAAGATACTAAGCCCTGTAGAGTTTAAATAGGTATCGATAGTAACACAGCTGATGGTGAAAGTGAGATCTTAACCGGCTTTTTACGAATTCTGGGTATTCTTTCAGTCATTCCAATTTGCCACTGTAGAAACCACTCATCTGGCCTGTAGTAGTTTTTAATCAACATCTACAGTGACCATTACAAGAAATTCTTCCTTTTTTCCCCCAAATTTTCAATAATATTTACAAAATAATTAAACCTCAACCCAAGTATTTATTTATAGATCATCTATCATAAATAGAGCTAAAGCCACAGTGCGCAGTCATTAGCGTAAACACTTGTGAAGCACATACTTCAGAAAACTTGCTCACACTATCCCAACCTGAAACTTTCACCTCTGGATTTAAATCTACTACAGCAGCTAGAGTAGGTGTGGGCATGAACTTAAAGATGAAAGGAATTTGCCAACTTATTTTGGAATTATTATTTCTGCATTATTGAGACTGATAATAGAACTAATATAAAGTACACAGAGAAAAAAAACAATGTAGGATTATTATTGTGTACTGCACCTCTGTCTGTACTCATGTGAGCTGGTGGGGAAGTTACAAACATGTAGCAAGTCACATTGGAGTTGCTGAAGGCCTGGCTTGTCACAGATGCAGCTGCACTGTTGCAGACTGATCAAGCAAAATTAGCTGATGTTGATCGCTGGTAAAATGGTCAAGAGGAGGAGCCAAGATGAGGGCTTCCACAGGGATGGTACGCCTTCAGAAATGGCTTTAAGAGAAATGTGGTTCTCAATAGCAGTCCATCAGTAGATTGTGCAAAGTGTGGGGAATATTTTCTCAAAGTCTTTTGCTTCCACCCCCACCTCGTCCACCCCCTGTTTTTATCATCAACCTCAAGAAATCTAGGTTTATAGTTCACGAGAATCCCAAGGAGTCTTGAAGGATGGAAGCGAAGGTGCAGTCTCCCCATGCAAGAGCTTAAAGCCCTGCAGGAAGGAAGTGGGGTTATAGCCCTGCAGGAAGGAAGTGGGGTTATAGGGCATTTCTATCATTATGTAGGAGCCTCAGGAATTACTGCCCTCCCTAGGAGGGAAACCTCTCCTACTCTCCATCAGCAGGATCGGCCTGTTGTGCTGTGACCCAGGTCATCAGTAATGTCACACCCAGTAATTTCTCTCTCGCACTTCATGACTGCAGGTCCAGGAGATGAAGACCCCAACCCTAAACATCCCAAAACACCAGACAAATGTGACCCATCCTTATCCCTTGATGCCATTACCAGTCTCCGAGGAGAAACCATGATCTTTAAAGACAGGTACACTTGACATTCTTTCATAAAATCACATGAGACAAACATTGATGAAGCCATGTCTGCATATTGCCAAAACATCTGGTCCTACTTGCAAAGGTGAAAGTTAACGGTAAAAATAACAGAACTTTGGGCAGGCAGTTCTTGTACATATTTCTGATCAAATAAATGACTGATGGGCAAATGATTTACTTTCCAATAGATAATCTTGACATTGTATAGCTTCTTTTTACATCTTTGGTTGTAGTTTTTCGTATAAAGACAACCAAGTAAGTCTAAAAATTCAACTTATTTTAAAATTGACAAGTATTTAAAGTAATTGCTGTGTTAATTAACTGTTACTTATAATGCCCAGGTGAATTCATTTTTGTATGGAAGAAACTTAAGTTCTGGATACATATATTGTGATCTGAGGGAGGGAATGAAATGAACCTAAAAATGCGATATTAATTTTTAAATTATTTTAGTATACTTATTTGTTCATTCATTCATTCTTTCATTCATTGCTCCCTCATCCGATCCAATAGCATTCCCACCCTTTCTATTATAATTTTAATTACATTGTGCTCTGGGTATTTTCTCATGAATCAGTTTCCCCAGGGCACGGTCATGGAAGACATA
>VSMD01033011.1:0-46033 GCA_008750895.1 Mirza zaza
TATAATGAGTCAGTAGGTGTCGTGAAAAGGGTGTGCAGGATGCTCTCCCTGTCAGTAGGTGGCGCTTGCTTGGAGGAACAGGCTACGCTGTTGTTTTTGTGTCCTGTTATCAGCTCTTGTTCCTGAAGCGAGAACTCTAGTGCCTCAGGTGGTGGGTGGGGCCCTAGGACTTCCAGGTGTGTCCTTTTCTCCCCTTCAGTGAGGACTGGTCTAGGGGAGAGTTTGGGCGGAGCTGAGTTGGGTAAGCTCGCCCTCAGGCACCACCAATGTTGTCAGCAGGGGTCAAAGTTCTGTTCTCTGCTTCCAGGCAAAGCTGACAGGGAGGGGCTGGAATGGCCCCGCTCAGTCAGAGAGTCTGCGTGTGGGGTGGGGCTGTCCGAGACCCGCAGTCTGGAGCGGGCCTGGCCTCTTTCCACCGTCCCCAACTCCGCGGCTACTCCTAGGCCTCTATCAGCAGGCCAGACCACATGCCACCAGGCCTCCCCTGGCTGTGATGCCAGTGGGGAGGTTCCTTGCCGCAGGAACGCCACCTGGGCTGGGCGCACGGCCTCCCTTTGGGGGGAGGGTGGCCCTCTAGGATGCTGATCTTTCCCTGAAGGCACACACACCTCAGCAGGCTGTTCACGTATATCCCTTCTTTGCCCCGGGTAATGCGAGGCCTCGGTGCATGGGATGTGGTCTGCAGGTCTGACCTCTGGGTCCCAGAGTTCAAACTTTGTCCCCACCTGGGAGACACGTGCCTGTCCCAATTCACCCACAGGGAGCCCAAGCTGGGTCTATGTCTCTCAACCTCAGGCTCTGCCCCGTACTCCTTGGATCACCGTGCCAGCAGCACCTGGGAAGGCTGGCAGGCAGAGAGCTCACAGTCTGAGTTCTCCTTAGTCAGCTGTTATAGGGCCCCAAAAGGGAAGGTCCCGTTCCCTGGAGGTGCCTCCGGCTGGTGGCTATATTGTCTCTCTGTCTCTCTGGGCAGCCGCCGGTAGGGTCGGGGGAGGGGAGGAGGAGGCAATATGGCGTCTGCCGCGCGGCTCGGGTCTGTGCACACGGAGGTGCCCGGAGGGAGTTGGGAGCCTGGTGCCGCCTCCGCTACTGGCTTACCGCTCACTGGCGGCAGTTGTTGCTGGGCTGGTGTCCGCAGGTCCCTCTGCTTGCTAGGGAGCCCACCAGCAGTCCGAGATGCAGGGGAGGGGAAACGGCAGATCCACCTCCCCTTCCCGCTGGTCTCTGGGCTGCTCCGGGGGTCCCAGCCTCCAGTTCTTCTCCACGACCTCCTCCCGTGGAGTCTCCCGTGGTCTCAGGTACTCCTCCTGCCAACCCTCATCCGATGTAGGCTCGTCTTCTTGCTTCTTTCTTCTAATTTCTGCTAGAATCTGTCTTTTCTTCAGAGACACTCTGTCTGGCGGTGTTTCTCATCCGCCATCTTCCACAGAGTCCTCTCTTTCTTTCTCTCTCTCTCTCTCTCTCTCTCTCTCTCTCTCTCTCTCTCCCCCCCTCCCTCCCTCCCTCCCTCTCTCCCCCCTCCCTCCCTCCCTCCCTCTCTGTGTGTGTGTGTGTGTGTGTGTGTGTATCCATAGCTGAACTCTCTTTTCATATTTATAATATTCCATGGGTCATTTCCATTTTCATAACCACTGGAACCTAAAATCCATTGTGAATTCTTTCTGCTTTTTTACACCATCCAACCAGTTGTCAAGTTTTCTTGATTCTTCTTTCATGGTATCTCTTTTCTTCCTATTTTCTTCCTATTTTCCTGGCTGCTACTTTATATGTGACCCATATAACTTATGAATATGCTACTGAGATAGCACCTAAATATTCTTTTATTTGGTAAAAAGTTATAAAAATGTACTGCTTTGTTCAGTCTTAATATTGCCATTTTTTGGGGGGAAGTTTGAGTCATGCTAGAGGATTCCTACATATCACAGAGACTTAGCTCAAAGGAATAAACTCAAATAGTGACATTTTGGGCAGATGATGCTGAGTAGAAGACTGTTTCCCAGGTCTCCCTCATCTACCCAGTTAGCACTAGGGTAGCAGAGACATACTCTTATTTTGTTAAAGTAAATTATGACTTTCAGACTTGTGAAATAGTCATTTCCTCCCTACTACCTCCATCATAGGAGTATACTTCCCTGTACTCTTGATATTGAACTTGTCCATGTAACTAACTTTAGTCTCATGGTTGATGAAATATACTTTCTCACCCTTTGACTTTGGGCTTGGTCATGTAACTTGCCTTAGCAAATGGGATATTAGTGGATGTGATACCAGCAGAGATTTGAAATGTGTTTGTGCAGTTGAATTAGTCTTCTTATGCTTACATCATAACAACATACCCTAACTAGCCCTTTGGTTCAAGAAAGGTAAGAGACATGGAGCAGACTGAAAACAACCTGCAGGTTATAGCTGCCTTGAAAGCACAGCCTGGGTCTGCTGACTTCAGTTGATTCTCATGCACTAACTAAATGTTTGTCATTGATAATGATAGAGACATAGGAGCTAAATAAATACTTATCATCCTATGTCCCTGATATTCATTGTTGTTTATTTCACAGGAATAGCTGCCTGATACAAGTTCCTACGAGATTTTTTTTGGCTTTATACAAGTGAAGTATTTTTGTATGTGATACTCTTTAAGAAGGTAAAATGAATTCAGATAGTTTATAAAGATTTTCATGATAATGTCAGAGGAAAAGGGAGAAATCCTAATAGTCAACTATTTATCTTATACTTTCACTTAACAATCTAATTCAGGAGATCTTAAACTGGAATGGGATTAAAACTCACTTGGGCAGATCATTTAAGGAACAAATCCCTGGCTCTACCTCTAGTAAGTCATTCATTTGATTTGGGTTGAGTACTGGAAATCTGTATTTTTAACTATTACCTCCAGATGGTTATGATGCAGGTCATTTGAGAAACATTGGTTTAATTTTGTTTTGTTTTGTTTTCATTCTTCTCTTCTCTTTTTCTTTCTTAAAATACCAAACAGGAAAAAAAGTATAAGATGTATTTGGGTAACACATAAAACTAACAAATGTGATGCAGAAAATGAAATGAGGGATATTTGTTCTCTCATACCCTGCTGCATCCTTTTATCCATTATAAGCTGAAGATTGAAGAGCAACATTATTCTGGTATTTTTGGTTTCTAGGAGTTTATGAGATAAACTCGGCATGCTTTAATTTTTATTTTAGTACTATTTCTATTTAATACCAAACAGTTCTCCAGAGGCCTCTTTTCAACAACCAATGTTCCCTTTGGCAGTGAAATCCACTTACCTTAACTGACTGTGATTATACTTCAACCTAGTTCTCAGAGTCATGATGGTAATATTCATTTTACTGTCCCCAAAGACTCTTAGTATTCATCAAATATTTGATTAACATTGTCTAATAAAGCTTATAGAATGCAGAAACATGAAACCTAACTCCATCATGATTTTTACTTCTGTCTCTTTCATTAACACTGTGAGTTGCTTTTCTAAAATAATTAAAATCCATAATTGAATACACTAGAATAATTTTGGAAAATTAGTTTAATTATTCCAGTACTTCCATTTGGAAAGCTTGCATTATTTATTACAACTAAATGGATAAATGCGGCTGCCGTTTTCTTTCTTTTCATTTCACACTTACTCTTTGGGAAGGAATATTTGTTTTGTATATTTGTATTTTTTTTTAAAGGGAGTAAAAACAGCTCCTAAACCTATGTTGACAGGAAGAACATAAGGATGACTTGGGCACTATAAATAATATGAGTGCACTAACTGCAGAAGTCTCATTCACCTTCAGGAATTGGCTTCTTATACTACTAAGGAATATCTAACACCCTCTCCTCACTGAACATGTTGTCCAAGTTTTAAATTATTCCATGCCGTTTAGAACCAAAATAGAAGATGGAAAATTGTAAATCTTCCCAAGATTCTCTTTGGAATAAAGAGACTAGATTTCCTTTCTCTACTAACTCTAGACTTTATGATCCAATGGTGACATAGAGTGAGTTTGGGATACACATAGTTCATTAGTGTGCGTTAGCTCTGTAGCTTAGCATGGCATCTAGGACATGGCTACATTATATGTAACAGAAAAACTGGAGGTTTTTTATGGGCTAGGAAATAGAAACCTAAACAAGATATTTTAGATTAAATTATTTTAGATATTTTAAGATATTTTAGATATTTTAAGATATTTTAGATTAAACTTAGATTAAATTCTTCTTGGTTATATTCACATAGCGATCCAAGCAATCATACCATAGGTAGCCGATGGCACCTTTATTAAAAACATTTCAGTTCAGCTTTATGAGATAAAAGTTATTGAGAACACTGATGACTGTAGTGACTTTTTTTTTTTTGTAACACATATTTATGAGAAATAGCAAGGGCCTCAGCGGAAATTACACAATTAATATTTTAGGAGGTCTGGGGTTCACCCAGTCAGCAGTAATATGAGGTGGTTGGGTCGTAAGTCACAAGCATGCTTGGATTTCATAATTGTAAGTTTTACCTCTGACTTAGTAGAATAATTCAACTGACAACACCGAATCAAATGAAAATACTCAAACAATTTAAAGGAGAAATAAATTAAACCTAATATAAAAGGTCAAAAGCTCTCCATTAAAATTTATGTATGTGAATTCTCTAAAGTTAAGCTAAATAAATATCTGTAATAAAGGGTTTTAAAATGCCACTGCTACTACTATTGCCAAATTTCGCAGCTTAGCATTCGAAATAAAATTTGCAGGACTAGGTTTTGGCATGGTATCACCTCATTGCTGAAATCTCCAATTTCTATACCATTTCCCTTCCTTTCTTTGACATTTCTGCTCCCCAATCTCCCACTGCCTCCCCAACATCTATAAACTACTTACTTAGGCTTTCTAAGGGAAATCGATCTTTGGAATAAGATCATTTGATTTATATTCTCTCTTAAGTAGAGCTCATGGTCCCCTGGAGAGTAAGGGGTTGATCAGTTTATGCTGACAGCCACAATGTGTGGGCCATAAGTGACTTTTTGGAATGACTTTAACCTTTTAAAAAGTTTCATGATTTCATGTAGTACATGGCTATAAGGTCATGAGAGCAGGGGCTGTGTCTGTCTTATCTACTAGGTACCTAGCACCTAGGACTTAGCATGTATCTAGCACAAAGAAGGTATATAATAAATATTGATTGAATAAATGAGTGAATAAATGCATACATGAATAAATGAAAATTAAGAGCAATAAATAAATATTTTTGAGGGGTACTATAGTCAAGACCAGCATATTTTGAAACAGTGTATATTTATTTATTCATCAAATATTTACTGAGTATACATTATGTATCAAGCAATATGCTAGCCCCAAGAGATACAAAGGAAAGAGGACAGACACTATTGCTGCTCCATTGTAATATATAATCCAGTTCAGGACACAGAGAATTATAACACACAATCATAAGGTCTATGATAGAGGAAGACAACATGCCTTAGGAGCACAGAGGTATGTCACCAGAACCAAACTAAAGATCTCATAAAATACATTTTTGAAAAAAGCAATATATAAGTTGATATCTGAAGAAAGAATGAGATTCAACTCAGTGAAATCAGAGGGTGAGGAACAGAAAGACAGAATATGATAGGCATGTCTGAATGAAACTGAGGAAGGTAGCAAGGGTCACATCCTTCATAGACTTAACATGACTTAGAGTTTTTGTTAAGGAGGTAGGGCTTTATTTTATAAGCTATGAAGAAATATTTTACATAGGAAACCCAAAAGTTTAAATGAAAATTATAAATTTGATTATAGAAAAGTATGGCTTTGGTGACTTGCTTTCAAAGAATAGAGAATATGGAAAGGGACGGATAGTAACTTTATAGTGGCGAAACCTGGAAAACTCTATAGTACTCAAGCAACAAAGATTAGCATTATTAATGATGTCATATGGATATTGGGTACTACCTGATAGAATGTGATGAAAAGGGTGCTTCTATTGTACTATTTCTAAGAACCCATAGCCCCAGTTTAATTATGAGATAAATATCAGACATATTCAAATGTAGGGCCATTTTATAAAATACTTGACCAGTATTCCTCAGAACTGTCAAGGTCATGAAAAACAAGACTGAGAAACTATCACAAACCAGAGGATACCAGGAAGACATAACAAATACATGCAGTGTGGTTTCCTGGATTCGTAATATACCAATATTGGTTTCTTAGATGTGACTAATGTACCATGATAATGGAAGATGGTAATATCTGGGGAAACTGAAAACTAGGTGAGGGGCATTCATGAATTCTCTGCACTATCTTTGTAACTTTTTTGTAAATCTAAAATTATTCCAGAAAAAAAGGTTTATTTAAGAGAGTGAAAAATAATATATGTTTACAGCATGATAGATCTGTACATAATATTTGTAATACTTGGGATATAAATATTTAAATTATGTACTATACAAAGAATCCTTTAAATTGATAAGAAAAAGATAAATAACTGAGTAGAAAAATAGGCACCTTGTATTATAAGAACCTCCCAGAAAAGCAAATTCAAATGACCAATAAACATGCTCAATTTCACCAGTAGTCAGGGAAATGCAAATTAAAATAATGAGATTATCTCTTTATACCTATTAAGTTGTTAAAAATTAAAAGGAGTGGTAATATCTGGTACTAATCGGGACTTCAAGAATATGGCATTCTCATATATTGCTGGTGGAAATTTTGTTATAATCTTTTTGGCAATATATTAGACTATAATATTTATACCTTTTCCTAGCAAATAGACTCCTGCTTACTGCTCCTATGATCTCATAAAAATAAAAGTTAGTATATAATAAGGATGGATATTGTAGTGCTTATTTTTTTGAGCAACAAAAAATATTGAAATGAAATGAAATTATTTATTAATATGTGAATGATGAAAAACTGGGGTACATTTAATATCAAGGACTCAAAAGCAATCATTATGAATGAATGAGAACTAAGTTTGGAGGCTTTCCAGAGTATACTACCAAATAATAAGAGGAAGATATAAAGTGATATATAAAATATAATTGCATTTCATACATTTAATAATATATATATAGTTATCTAGGTAGCTAGATACCTAGATGAATGGATCCTCTTTATTAAAAATGATAGTCTCAAAGAGGATGCAATAAGGAAATAATATTGACTTTTCTCCACTGATGACCAGATGTTGTCAGCTCTCCGTTACTTGGTGTTAGATTATATTTTGATCTCAGATCTCTTAGCTTTCCAGGCATTTCTCTCAGATAATAAACAATCCAGTCTAATTTAATATCAAAACTTCAATCTCTCAACCAATTCACACCTTCTCCCTCACCCCCTAGTTCAGGCTAGGTCCTTGCTGCTTCTGCAAAGTGGTAGTGAGGAGAAGAAGGCAAGGGCTGGTAATGATGCAGTATCATCTATTCTTTCACCATTGTTCTATCTTGTTTTGCCTTCCTTCTTACTGCCTTTCTGCTTCTGATTCTCACAGTGTTAGAGCAGGAAGGAGAGATGACAGGTAACCAGACAATGGCTGATGTTATTTGGAATTCTTTCTTGGTTCCTCTGTGCTATTATATCAAATGTCTAACTGCTGCTAGCTCTTCCTTTTGAGAATGCATTTGTAGATTCTTCAGTGACACCACTACCCCCAGCACCCTGGTACTTTGGCTTTTTATAGTCTACCTTTTCCTAATTCTAGTGTTGTACTTTTAGTCTAGCCTTTTATTATTTTCTCTTAACTCCTTTGCAAAAGATATATATCTTGGACCCTCTCCTTATGCCAGACAGCCTGAAAAGGGCTCCTTTCAAGGCAGCCTTAGCCTACTTACAGTGATTATATCACTTCACTGATGAAAAATTTACTCCCTTGCCCCACATATGTGGGGAATGGACTTTACTCCTCTTGCAGTTTTCTGTCTGTATTCTGATATCAGGGAATTCTAGCAGCTGTATTTTTTTTCCTGTATTCCTCCAAATGCTTGTAGGGATATATCATATTTTCCAACAATCCTTTTGCAATATGAAGTACTGGTTGTGCTGATGAGTTTCCTTAGGTCAACAAGCATACAACCAGAAAATCTCCTTATACAGGCATCCTTTGACCTTCCCAAGGATTTCACTGCTGCCTTCCTCCCTACCTCCTGCACTTGTCTTGATGTAGGAGATAGTAACATTACCTCCCCTCCTAGGAAGAGGAAATGTTGGTCCATTCTCTATTAGGTCAACACTTCTTGATATTTAAATCTTTATATATAGGTTATATCTGGGAAGTGAGTAAAGTTCACATGCCCAATTATGCTTCCTTCTTAGAAAGTCGTGAAGAGGTATCCAGGATGATTTTTTAAAAATAAATCTTTTCTGTTTTCTATTCCTATGCTTTGGCATTTACTACTCATCATTTTCTGCTTAAGGCTTCAGGCCACTCTCAGAGCACAGGGACAATCCCATTTAACATCCTGTTATATAAAATTTGTGTGTGATTATATAAATATGGAAAAAAGTAACAACCAGATTCTTTACATTGATTTTCTTGATGGAGGATAAAGGAGTGAGAGAAAAGAAAAAAAAAAGAAAACAAATGCATCCACAGGAACAACAGTATTTCAGAATGATCTCTAAATAAATATTTTTGAATGTGGGCCTATATAAACATGGAGCCATGAGAGAAGGGAAGGTCAACAGCAAAGTGTTTTTGGTGGTTATCTTAGGATGGTGAGATTTCACATGATTTCTACTTGCTTCTTTGTGATAATGCTCATGACAGTATTTCAAAAGCAATTTTATATGATCAGGTAGAAACTATAAAGCTATATTTTTTTCAAAATTGAAGTTTTGGGAATCTTAAAATGAAACAGATATCCTACTTTCAAAAGTTTTCAAAGTCTTTAATTTAGTAACATAGATTGAGACTCTCCAAGAGTATTTGCCAATATAATGTGACTACAGAAGTTTCTTTTTCTTAGTAGGGAATACCTTTAAGAAGCGCTATTCAATAGATACATCAGACAAAGATTATTTTTAAATTATATGTAAGCCATTGATGTTCCATGACTGAGGAATTTCTGTTTTCTTTCCTATGTACCTTTTAGTAATATATTTAGAAATGTTAATGATATGCCTGTTGTCCCACTTTTTCCCCATTATAATGTAAATGTGAGATTAGGGATCTTAGCTGTCACGTTTATCACTATCGAGCCCTGTCTTAGTCCATTTGGGCTGCTATAATAGAATACCATAAACAGGATAACTTATAAACAAGAGAAATATATTTCTCTAAGTTCTAGAGGGTAAGCATTTTAAGATCATAAATGCCAGCAGATTCAGTGTCTGGTGAGGATCTGCTTCTTAGTTCTTAGACAGCCATCTTCTTGCTGTGTCCTCACATGGCAGAAGAAGTAAAGAAGTTCTTCTGGGTGTTTCTCTCTCTCTCTGTCCCTCTCTCCCTCTCTTTCTCTCTATTTTTTAATTGGTCCAACACATTGATTATTTTAGTTTATTATTTAGAGATGGGATCTCACTATGTTGTCCAGGCTGGCCTCGAACACCTAGGCTCAAGCAATCCTCCCAAGTAGCCTCCCAAGTACCTGGACTTATAGGCATGTACCACTGTGCCCCTTGGGTCTCTTTTATAAGGGGACTATTCCCATTCATGAAAGCTCTACCCTTATGACCTAATTACTTATCAAGGGCTTCATCTTTTAATACCATCACATTATAGGTTAGGATTTTTTTAACATATGAAACATTCAGTCTATAGACTGAATGTCTATAGTCATTTAGAATAGTACCTGACACATAACAGGTAATTGATAAATGTTGAGTGAATAAATGGATGATTTTTCTATATTGTTCTTACATTGCATTGTATATACATTTTTCAATAATTTTAATGTAGAATTATTTAATTATTTAAATCATATTTAAGGCTTTTGATTGATTAATGTTACCAATGTCTCTCCAGAAAGACTGAAATAATTAATTCATTACTACCAGTTATGTATGAGATTATCCATTTCTTCTCACTCTAGCCTTATGGGGTAATATCATGCTTCATTATTACTAATCTGATAGATGAAAAATGGTTTTACCATATTATTTTAAATGATCTTATTTAATTGCTAGTAAGAGTGAATCTTTTCTGAAACTTACATGCTACTTTAAAATTCTTTTTTTGTTTATGGTACATTTGGATCATTTGCTAATTTGTTTAATTGATGTGGTAATATTTTTATTAATAATTTATAAATTCTCTTTATATATTAAGAATAATAGCTCTTTTTCTGTCAAAGTTCCATATGTACTTTATTTCCAATTTGATGTTTATGTTTTAAATTAGATTTTTTATGTGTAGCTATTTTGATATGAGCATGTCCCTCAATTCCCTGTAATATACATGATATTTTGCATTTCTTCAATACTTCTGACCTGATAGAAGTTTTTAAATTTTTTATTTTTTGGTATTTCATTGGTTGTTTCAGTTATTTATTTTTTCATGTGGTTCATTTCTTGGTTGGCTGGTATTACACTTTCAAATAATATTTATAGAAAAAAATCTAATATTTTAGATTCTGAGTCTTAGTGTTCAGTGAATGTCATGATTTGCATTTACATATGACCTATAATTTGGCCACACATCAAAATCTTGGGTAACAGTTATTTTCTCTAAAACTCTGTAGATGTCATTTAATTTAATTTTATCATTTAATATTTGGTGGAAAAATTCTGTAACTACTTTTTAATTTGATTTCCCTCATCAAACTTTTTAACCTGGATAGTTAGGGGAGTCTTAGTTTGTCTTTAAAATTTAAAAATGTCACTACCATGTAGCCATGTATTTTTTTCTGCATTAATTTTCTTGACTTTTAGTAAGCCCTTTAGATATGTAGACTCAGATATTTCTATATGTCAGAAAAGATATTTTTAATTTAATTATTTTTACTTTTAATCAAGTGTTTTTTTCTGATATCTTCTTTACAAGTAACACATGGATGTCTATTAGACATCAGTTTTCTATCCTTTCTCTTTTTTGGCCTTCCTCTCATAGCTTGGAAATTTTCTCCCATTTGTCTTCCATAGAATGAATGCAAGTTTTCTGTAATGCTGATTTTACTATTCATTGTTTGTGGCTCATATTTCAATTCAGCAAGTGTATTTCTTCCATTTCTCTTACTTTATTGTGCTCTTTTTACTTTTTCCTCTCTGTTACTTTACCATTTTTATTTGTCATGTTTGGGTTCAGAATCCATTTTATCCTTGAATTTTATTGTGAACACCAACTGATATATCGACAGTTTTAACTTTTATTTTTAATAGTTAAGTTCTTTTGGTAAAAGTACACATATGTAATTTTTAAAAAATATTCATTGCGCAAAAGAAGTCTATGCAGTGCTAATAATTGCCCATAAGTGGTTTGATAGGTTCTCATTGTCTAAACTGTTGCCATAAAAATCTTTATCACTGTGGTCCCCAACTGTGGGACTGTGGACTGGTACTGGTCTATAGCCTAATAGGAACCAGGCCACACAGCAGGAAGTGAGTGAGCAAAGCTTCATCTATATTTACAGCCACTCCCCATTGCTCACATCACTACATAAGCTACGTCTCCCCTCAGATCAGCAGCAGCATTAGATTCATATAGGAGTATGAACCCTACTGTAAACTGCATAAGTGAGGCATCTAGGTTGCAGCTCCTTATGAGAATCTAATGCCTGATGATCTGAGAGGGAGTTAAGGCAGTGATGCTAGTGGGTGGGGAGTGGCTGCAAATACAGATTATCATTAGCAGAGAGGTTTGACTGCACAATAAATGTAATGTACTTGAATCATTCCGAAACCATCCATGGAAAAATTGTCTTCCATGAAAGCAGTCCCTGGTGCCCAAAAGGTTGGGGACCACTGCTTTATCATATCTTGAGAGTTTTGACTGGTGGATATAAATTTACATAATCAGTGATCTAGCAAGGTAAGGTGAAGGAAGAAATTCCTATCATAAGTTGCAGAAGAAACTACAGCCATCTGTATAATAGAAAACTCTAGGTAACATAAAAGGCCCATTCATTGTTCCCGATTGCTACAGAAATGAGCCATGAAATTATAGGAGTGCAAGCAGGGGAACTTCCTTATAGAAAATTTTCTTCTTTATTAATCAAAATTTTCTTCTTTATTAATGTTGGGAGCCAGCTTTCAGATGATGTGTCTTCTTTTCGTGCTCTGTCTCAAACTAGGGTCAACCTTCCTGATTCTACTGCTGATGACTGCAGCCCACGTGCAGTCTCCCAGGGCTGTTGACTTCCTAGCAGTCAACAGATGACTCAATGGCATAATGGTCATGCGCTGACCAGGACTCCAGTGTTTATTCTCCAGAATTAGGTAGTGTTCCTGGATTTCTGTCTGAGTTTTTCTTCTTCCCAGTAATTCTGAGGTTTCTCAGCAGGGAAATATGGGAATCAATCATCTCTAATTTCTTGTTCAATATGATCGGCACTATTTTTGGTGTAATTTACTAAAAAATGTTGTTATGTTGGTGATCTTTCTTGTTGTTAATCAGAGTTCCCCTTATTTTTACTGATTTTTCTTTACATTGTATGACTCATTTCTGTAGGAATCTGGGACAGTGGATGGGCCTTTTATATTACGTAGAGTTTTCTTTTCTATTATCTGGATGGCTACAGTTTCTTCTGCAATTTATGATAGGAATTCCTTAACATCCTGATTAACCTCTTCTGTCTTCTGGAATCATGAAAGTTGACTTTATTCATCAAACACTGAATATCTATTATATTTCAAACACTTGGGATATGAAGACGAATTAAAAAAATACTTTCTTCAGGATAGTCATAGTCGAGATGACTTAACATCAAGTAAACACAAATGTGATTAGTTCAGTCATTCAGGTATTGGAAAAATATTTTTGCAGTTCCTTAGGGGAGACATCTAAGAGGACATAATTTTGTAAGTCAAATCAAGATTTGTTGGAAACACAGGAGTTTTTCTGTTGGACAAATCAGGGAGGACAGGGGAGAGTCGTTAAAGAGAAAAGTAATAGCATATGCAAAAACCCAAGTATGAAAGTGAAAGAACTTTAAGTATTTTATGCTAAATATATCTACATAGATTTTTGTCTGCCAAAAGTAGAAACTCATGACTTCTGTGTCTTCTTTCAGGTCACTGAGAAAAAATTGTCAAGGAAAAGAACCCAGTGGCGTAGAATAGCATAGCATTCCGAGTTGATATCATTTCATTGTTCTGTATCTTCCTACATTATATCCTATAATGTCATGTGATTTTATTGAATATGTTAAAGAAATTGGGCTTTGTATGTCTGGGCTATTCATCTACTCTTCTAACAGAGAAACAGTATCCTAAATAGGAAACAAATATTGATTTGATTTGAATTTTCTTACTGACCCTAGTTAGACTCTGATTTCTACCCTTTCCTCCCTAAATATATATAAGCCATCTGTTTAAAAACCTGGTCTCAGAATTTTCTTTTGAGATTGATGTCAACATTTCTATGGTTTCTGGAACCCAAACTTAAAAAGAATAAGACACCTTTTGCCTAGCTCAGTCTTTTGGTACCTTTTCAAGTTTGTATGGATTCTAAAAATTAATTCAAGGTAGTTTGTGCTCATATCTGAAAATGCCTTCAGCCATTTCTGATTTGGTCATCTGGGTCTAAATATATGAACTTTAAAAAATATACTTAAATGTTCTTTTAATTTCTTCTGAGTTATCTTGAACTTTAATTCACTATATCTCAGAGAAGATTGTTTTTACTCCTTCCTAGATGAACACAGAAAGAAAGTTTGTTATCTAAAAGATACTAACTTAAGCCTACAAATCATTTGGGACTTTGCTGTCTTAAATTACAAATAATCATGCCAACTTGTTGATGAGCAAAATGGAAATCAGTCACTCTGCAGGGATATCTGCTTTTATTGATGTTTTGATTTTTCTCCTTTAATCATTCCTTATTGTTATCTTGAAGTTTTTACCTTTCAAATACTAAAAGAAAGGTGGTTGAGACAAAATTTCTTAACCAAATTGTATTTGGACAAATTAGGAGGTTATTAATTGGTTGTTCATTTAAACTACTTTTCCCTAGAGAGGGCTGAAAGGTAGACTAAGCTTAGGCTGTTACCTTGGGTCAGCTGGGAAAGAGAACCATGTGTTCTTAGGACAGAGTGCATTACAGGAAATTGTTGAGCAAGGAAGGGTCATATGGAAGTACTTGCATAGTTTTCAGACAATTTCTGAGCCATTTTTTTTTATTTCCCTGGCTTTAATATTGGAATAAAAATTACATTCTAAAGTATAACAAATACAACTGACCCTCTATCCACTATTTTGGTTAATCTACATTTCCTTTCCACATTACTGTGGATTATGGAGAGTAGATATACTCAATTTATTTCCAAGCCACCATTTCAATTAGCATAACATTACTACAACATAAAGTTTGTTTATTTGTTTTAAAATTATATCTTTAAGAGCTTTCATTTCTTGCCTATGGGGTATATAGCTGTTATCTTTGATAATAAATAAGAACTATCTCTTTTTTAAAAAAAATCTCTGGTAGCAATTGTTTACTTTGCTGAGGTAAGCTGTTAGTCATCTGCCTCCAAAAGGTAATCAAATAGATTTTAAATATTTCTGTGTCTTTCTGGTTTTACAATATATTTGATTAGCCAATAAATATAGGTTCAGTATCTTTCCAAATTAGAGTTACTATGTTTGCATTCTCCTTTCCTAAGGCAAATTATTTTTTTTCTATCATTTTGATGAAAAAATACTGTTTCCTTGAGAAAATTAAAAGAGCTAAATAAAACCGTGGTGATAGTATTTTTTTTTGTAGAAAAAGGAGCAGGTATCTGCATTTGTGTATATTTTTAACATAGAGTAATATATGATATTCACTTAAGCATTTGCACATAACATTTCCTATTCTCTGCATAACATCGTCCCACCTTTCATTCTGCTTTCTAGGAGCCAGAAATTGTGTCAGTGTTTCAGGGACTTTGGAAAATTGAATATGTGCTTTCTCTGCTTGTTTTAAGAGGGCTTAAACTATAGTCTCAAACCTTATTTCTAGCCAGATCTCACTTGTAAAATTGTTCTCGAAATACCCAAATATTCTGGTAAACAGTAGTTATTTAACAGTTTGAACTTGGTGGAGAACATCTATTTTTGTTTATTTCTTCATTCACCACTTTCAAATAGGCCCCCTCTCTGTCTCTTAACAATTTCTTAGGCAGATCTGTAGCTTTCTTGTCCTCCCACATATTTTTAAAAAATCCAGTGTGTATATTGCAGTGCAAAGCTTCAATTCCATACAAATTGCAATGCAATTTTTTCCACATACCCCATCCCTTTCTGACCCAGTCAGGTGGGCCTTGGCTGGAATCCTAAGGGGAGTGAGCATGGTCTGTGCTTTCTTCATACCCCCAGCTGTGCCCTCTTCTTCTTCTGCTTCCCTTCTAGTTGGAGCATGGGGCTGGGGTGGGGAGAAGTGGTGGGAGGACTAAAGGAAAGGCATGAAGATATTTTTTACTTGACTGCTTTCTATGAGCTGTGTGTGTCCTTCTGTGTACCCTGGGAGGGCCTCCCTGCTGCAGTTTCCTCATAGTGGAGATAGATCCGGCATAGCTTCTTCTTAGTTTCTGCCCTGGCCCATGGTACAGTTGAGAGCCTGCTGTAGCAGGGCTGCTGGGATCGCTGCATCCAGAAGGCAGTGTTCTTGGTTGAAATATCTGCAAGGCAACCCAAGCCTGGCTATTTTCTGCAATAAACACGATGTGCCAGAAACATGAAATCCTTGCCACACTATAGTGGAAGTGGTGGCAGGTCCCACTGTCGACTGCTGCCTCTTCTCCTACCACTTCCCTCAATGCCTTTTCCTGTGGTCCAGGAGTCAAAGAGCAAAACCGCTGCATAGACAGAGATAGAATGTTGGTTTCTCTTTGTTGCAAACTCATCCAATTTTTGCAGGTCATCACTTGGTTTTGTGTGGGAGGGACATACTTCTTCCTTCCCTTGTGGGGAAAACAAGTTGCTTTCCCCCTAGATTACTCCCTCACTGCTCCAGATTGACTACTTCACGTTGCTAGTGTTCTGTCTGAACAGGGTGGACCTGGAAGGGGAATAGGGTAACAGTGGCAGGGCTAGTTCTAACTTCTCTTAGGAACTTTTCCAAGAATGTGTGTGTGGTTGTCTTTAGAATGTGGTGTTTTATTGCATCTATGACATGCAACTTTGGGTCATTAATCATAATCTGGTGACAGCAGAACAAAAATCATTCACTATCATGTTGAAATAGCATAACATATAGACTTGTGAACCAAAAAGAAAAAAATTAAAAGAAAAATTACAAATCAGAATATACAAACTTGTACTTTGTAGAAATATATATGTATAGATTTTTTGTAGTTGCTTTTTTGTTTAAAGTAAAATAAAATTTCAACATTATTTTTACCTTCATTAACTTTAAGGGACATATGACATTTCTCTCTAGTGTCTAGCATTCTAGGGAAGAAATGAAGGGCTAATTTTGCTGAGTGTGCTGTGCCTGAAAGCCCTTTTTTTTTTTCAATTTCAGGATATTATGAGGATACAAACACTTTGGTTATATAAATTGCCTTTGCACTGCCAGAGTCAGAGCTACGAGTGTGCCCATCACCTAAACAGTGTGCATCATGCCCATTAGGTGTGAATTTACCCATCGCCTTCACCCTCCTCCCACCTGCCCAACACCTAATGAGTGTTACTTCCATATGTGTACATAAGTGTTGATCAATTAGTACCAATTTAATGGTGAATGCATGTGGTGCTTGTTTTTTCATTCTTGTGATACTTCACTTAGTAGAATGGGCTCCAGCTCCATCCAGGATAATAGAAGAGGTATTAGTTCACCATTGTTTTTTATGGCTGAGTAGTACTCCATGGTGTTTGTGTGTATGTGTTTATATACACAGCCACATTTTATATATACATCCCACATTTTAATCCACTCATGTATTGATGGGCACTTGGGTTGTTTCCAGATCTTTGCAATTGTGAATTGTGCTATGATAAACATTCAAGTGCAGATGTCTTTATTATACAATGTCTTTTTTTTGTTTGTTTGAGTAAATATCAAGTAGTGGGATTGCTGGATCAATGGTAGTTCTATTTTTACTTCTTTGAGATATCTCTATATTACTTTCCATAGAGGTTGTATTCATTTGCAGTCCCCACCAACAGTCTGCATCCATGTCAGCATTTGTTGTTTTAGGACTTTTTGGTAAAAGCCATTCTCACTGGAGTTCAGTGATATCTCATTGTGGTTTTGATTTGGATTTCCCTGACAATTAGAGATATTGAACAATTTTTTCATATGTTTGTTGGCCACTAGTCTGTCTTCTCTTGAAAAGTTTCTGTTCATGTCCTTTGCCCACTTTTTAATGGGGTTGTTTGATTTTTTTTCTTGTTGATTTTTCTGAGTTCTCTATAGATTTTAATTATCAGCCCTTTACTGGATGTGTAGCATGCAAATAAATGGTGCTGGGAAAATTAGACAGCCACATGTAGAAGACTGAAACAGGATCTGCACCTCTCACCTCTCACAAAAATCAACTCACAATGGATAACAGACTTAAACCTAAGACATGAAACCATAAGAATTCTAGAAGAAAATGTTGGAAAAACTCTTATAAACATTGGCCTAGGGAAAAAATTTATAAAGAAGACTCCAAAAACAATCATAGTAGCAATAAAAATAAATAAATAGGACCTGATCAAATTAAGAAGCTTCTGCACAGTCAAAGAAAGTATCATTAGAGCTAACAGACAACCTACAGAATGGGAGAAAATATTTTCATGTCTCTGGCTTTCTTATCATTCAGTTTGAGAGACCGGTGTAGTCTCAGGCCCTCCTTGAGGTTTCTCTACCATCATGAGGTGGTAGAGAGGTGGTAGCTGCCATCATGCTTAGTTTTATGCCTTATCATTTCATTCTTTGAAAGATTGAATGGGGAATGGGGTACACTTTCTTGACTCTTATTTTTGCAACTCCCTGGTATGATTTCATAGTTCTTTTCAACTCAGAATTTTGTAGTTACTCTCACAAAAAAGAAAAAAAGGAGAGACAGAGGGAGAAACTCCATGAAGCCCTTGTGAACACACTTCCTTCTCCTCCCCCAGCAGCACTGAGCCCTCCCCTGTCTGCCCACCCCTTCCACTGTCATAGCTCTTCATCACCGAAAAGATTTTATTACACTTACTTGGTTTTGTTCCCTCTACTAGACAGAAAGCACTTCAGGAGCAAGTACTTTGTCTTCTATGCCATGATGTTTTTAAGCACCAAAGGAGGTCTTGGCAAGCCTTGAGACATGAGGGGTATTTGATGAATAAAAAAATGAATGTCTATAATCCTAGCACTCTGGGAGGCTGAGGTGGGCGGATTGCTTGAGGTCAGGAGTTCGAAACCAGCCTGAGCAAGAGTGAGACCCTTGTCTCTACTATAAATAGAAAGAAATTAATTGACCAGCTAATAATACAGCTAATCACAGTAGATTATAAACTATTAAGAAGCTAATTTTCTCTATAATATATATTATAGAATATAATATATATTGAATATAATATATATATATATAGAATATAATCTATATTTTCTATATATATTATAGAAAAAATTAGCCAGGCATGGTGGCACATGTCTGTAGTCCCAGCTACTCAGGAGGCTGAGGCAGAAGGATTGCTTGAGCCCGGGAGTTTGAGGTTGCTGTGAGCTAGGCTGATGCCAGGACACTCACTCTAGCCTGGGCAACAAAGTAAAACTCTGTCTCAAAAAAAAAAAAAATGAATATTGAACAAATAGCAATAATAAAAAATAATAAAACAAGCAAGTTAGAGAATTTATAGATTTTATTAGTTTCTTATTGCCATCATGACAAATTTCCAAAAAGTCACTTAAAACAACACAAATTTATTATCTTGAAGTTCTGGAGGTCAGAGATCCTAAAATCAAGGCATCAACAAGGCTGCCTTCCTTTGGTAGTTCTAGTGAAGAATCTGTTTCCTTGCTTTTTCTAGTGTCCAGGGGCTGCCTGCATTTTTTTGGCTTGTGGCCTCTTCTTCCTTCTTCAAAGCCAACTTCAAATCTCTTCCTCTCTGATCTCCAATTTCATATTTGCATCTCCTTCTCTGACTCTGACTCTCTTGCCTACCTCTTATAAATCCAGGATAATTTTCCAATCTCAAAATCCTTCACTAAGTCAGTCACATCTGCAAAGGTTCTTTTTGCCATCTAAGTGACATACTCATGGATTTTGGAGATTAAGATGTAGATATCTTTGAGGTACCGTTATTTTACCTACCACGGAGATTCTTGCAGGATTCTTACAACTCATAATGCCTGACTCATACTAAGTATAGGTGAGAACATGTTGGTTTAGGCTAGATAATTGTTATTGCTGGAGCTAGAATTTGCTAGGATTCCACTCTTACCCTCTATGTTCCCCTGTTTCTCCACCCTCCTCAGACTGACTCTTCTTTTAGGAAAGACTTCCTTGGCCATTTCTCAAAGATGTTTCCAGTTCCCTGTACAATATAGATAGAAACTGCCCAGTTGCAAGATATCATGAACCTGCTCTATTTGTTTAATTTTATGTAGCTAAATATATCTCCTCCTCTAAAATGGTGGAACACTCAATACTCAGGGATCATGTAAGTAATGAGCTGTCAGATTCTCATCATTATTGGAATAAATCAGACAAACTGCTCTACCAACTTAGAATAGATATTATTTTTGGTATCAATTTTTTTTGGCAAATCATGACTTAGGCAAAATTACATCTGAGAAGTAATTTCTCAGATTTTCCTAGGATTAACCAAGGGGCCTTTATCTTACCCATTTTGCCTGGCAATTTGATCCTATTCTCCCTTTCTGTAAAAAGGCTTACCCAGCCATCAAGCTTCATTTACACTGCCCTCCTCAGAGTGGCTTAGATGCTTAGAATTGAAATTAATGTTTATTTTATTGCACCTTTACCATAAAACTTTCAGTGTGTGTGTGTATGTGTGTATACACATGTACATGTATTTTGAAAGTTCTATGGTATAGCTAAGGTTATAAGACTTTGGAGGCAATTTGCCTCAGGATTTAAAAAAATCCTGGCCCTAACATTTATCAGCTGGTAGCCTTGGGCTTGTCACTGTACTTCTCTGGACCCTAATTTCTCATTTGTAACATGGCCTTGTGTGAGGTTAAGTGAGTAAGGCTCTTAGGCAGGCTCTTAGCTCACACTTAATATATTTTATGTGTTAGCCATTTTTCTCCAACGATTGCTTATGTATTTGTGGCTCTGTGTCACAGTAGATTATAAACTATTAAGAAGCAATGACAATATCCACAGTATATAGTAGAGAATGGCTGGTAGAGATCAGAAACCTAAAAATTATTGAATTCTGTCTAAGCTTTTTTCTTCCCTTTTCCATGTCTCTATGAATGGCACCATTATTCTCTCATACGCCCAAATCCCAGCCTGGAACTCTCCTTTAACTCTACTTTTTCCTCTAATACCTGTCCTTTATCTGTCCATCCTTTCTGCCATTACCTTCAGTCCCAATCCTGAAGACCATACCTCCTACTACAATAGACCTTGGGTGCTTTCCTTGTTTTCATTCTGGCCCCAAACAATCCATTCTTTAACCAGCAACCAAACTAGTCTTTAAAACACTTAAATCACATCATGATACTACCTTGCTTGATACCCTCCCATGACTTCATTACACTTAGAATAACATCTGTTCCTCTTCTTCTGACTCACCACATGGTGGTTGCTGTCTGCCTCTCTGATCTCATCTTCTTTCCCTGCCTCACTGGGCCCAGCTCCATTGGCATTCTCTCTACTCTTCATGCCTATCAAACTTCTCATCTTAAGGCCTGTTGTTTGCAGGTGGAGTGCTGAAGCCTTGCCCCATTTGGTTCTGGAGTGAGGCATTATAATTTCTTTCTGTTATGGAAATGATGTAGTCACCCTAGTGCCCTAAGTTCTCAGCTGGCATCTTGGATACAAACATGAAAATTGAAGTCTTAGTTTTTGTTTTTGTTTTCTAATCAGGGTTCTCATTTTTTGGCATTGAAAGTAAAAGCTCATTAGGGACTTTGGGGTATTGAAATTACTAAAGGCAACAAAAGATCAGAGCTTTGAATGACATTCATACTCATGCAGTTGTATTGAGACTTATTTCCTGGCTTGCTGCTGGTTATTTTTCTTTATATTCCCTATTTGTTGCAGAGACTTGTTGCAATTGTTGTAAATGTTTATATCTACTTATTAGAGTGATTACTTTGCATTTATGTCTCAGCAGTGTGCATACTGTAACTCACACAAAATGTTAGCTGTTAAAAACTACTGCTGGGCCTGAGTTAATTAAAAATACAGAGAAGGCTGAATCTTATTGTGGGTGTAGTATCAAGCTCTGTTTGGACAGGAATTTTTATATATTATGAAGTGGAAAGTGCAAAAAACAAACTCTAAAAAAACAAAAAAGAAGAAAAGCTTTGTATCTGGATAGAGCCACATGCTTCAACCATGGTTGCCAATTTTTATCCCCCCAAATTGATGGTTTGTATTTGATTATGATTCTCCTTTTCAGAAATTTATATTCCAGAAAACTCTTGGCAGAATGTGGATTTTTGTCCCATTTCCAAATTCCTTCCCTATAGTTCTCCCCACCACTCACACCCACCTTCTTTTTTCTTTCTCCTCAGTGAAGGACAATGTTAGCAGCAGCAACAGCACTTGAATTAACTTAATTTATTTTTCTGTGTGTTTGCAGAATGGTTCAAGGTCCATACCAAGGTGAATCTTTCTCAGATTATGCACGCATTCTCAAACTGCAGAGGTCACCCAAGGGTAAAAGGACTGATTGCTGGGAGCCATTAAGATCCCTCCTCCTTTTCTTCCTTTAGAAAGAATGGCAAATCTCAGGGCTGCTTAATGTGAGAAGCATGAGATCACTCTCAAACCACATAGAGGGATCTTCAACAAATATATTTTGGGGTATTAATATGTGATAACAGGCATTTCTATACCTGTTAGATGAGCTAATAGTATTTAATTAACATTTGTGATAGTCAGTTGGTGACACATTTTCCAAGAACGCTAAAATTATGCTGTCCAGATTAAAGTATTATTTAAAAAATCCTAGTTTTGTCTTTTAATTGATCTAAAAATAGTTCTTTCAATTTGAGGCAAATTAAAGCTCATTTAAGTTTTTGTTGTAGGAAAATCATTTTCTCCTCTATACCCCCTCCTTTTCAATGAGGAAAAAAAAGAATTGAGAATGGCAAGAAAAATAGAATTTTTATAATTATTTAAAGGTGTTATACAATTAAATATAAGGGTATAGAGAAAAATTTCTCAATTTTCAGCTTGGGTAGTTGTTGCTTTGGGGGCTCTTGAGTGGTCCTAGATAACTATTAATAGCTTCCCCAGGGGTGAATTTTCCCCATAAGTCTGATTCATATCACTGATGAGTCTTCTACACCATCTGATATTGAGGCAGTTTATTCTGGCACTGCTTTTACAAGGTGGGCATCAGGAGCAGGCCAGTGGCATGGGCCAGATATGGTCAGGCACACAGATGAATGCCAATTAGGAAAGTTTCTGTCTGGAAACCATTCTCAGAGTTTGTGGAATTCTCTCTTCTTTTTATGCTTGTATTGAGTCTGGGTCAGTTACCAGGTGTTTCTTTTATAAAGGGAGTTTAAATGTATTCTTGTAGGGCAAACTTTATTTTAAGGTTCATGAAAGTTGCATCTGTGCTGAAGTAGCCTTGTCTACTAAAAGCATCCAGGGCTTTTAGGTTCCATTTTCATATAGGCTTAGTCATCCTGGGCCAGGGTTGGAAATTCCCAGGCCACATTGCATCATACTGCTCAGTGACAGGTAGTATAGGCCTTGCAAGATGTTTGAGTGGGCCTTATGACAGTCACCAATGTCACGGCCACAAAATGTCTCTTATAGTAGTCTACAGTGGTTGAGCTGATAGTTTTTCCATTGAATGAGGGTAGAAAATATAAGAGGAGGAAGACTTAATGCCAATCAGGGGTTAGTTTGTAAATGATTGTGTTGGAGCTGCCCAAAAGGCAATTAGATATGTGTCTAAGTAATGAGCGTAATAGTTCATCCCATTGGTGCCAGAGTTGATTTGACACACCTAATTTGCTAGATCACAATCTTTTCCTCGCTTTCCACTCTATGCTCAGTAACCCATCCACAGTTGTGGAAGGTGATGACTTTCCCTGATATGTGACACTTTCTTTGGTCAGAGACCTATTAAAGAGTTATAGTCACTGTAAAGAGACAGCCTACAGAATAGGAGACAATAGTTGCCAATTATCCATCTGTTAAGAGGTTAGTATCCAAAATGTATAAGAAATTCAATTCAATAAGAAAACAACTAACCTGATTAAAAAATGAGCAAAGGATTTGAATAGACATTTTTCAAAATAAGACATACAAATGAACAACAGGTATATGAAAAAATGCTCAAAATCACTAATCAGCAGAGAAATGTGAATTAAAACCACAATGATAGAAATGGCTGCTATAAAAAAATAAAGATGTGATAAAGATAAAGAAAATGTGATATATTAATATATCCAAACACATAATGGAATATTGTTCATCCTTACAGAAGAAGAAGAAAATCTTGTTATTTTTGACAACATGGATGGACCTGGAGGACATTATGTCAAGTGAAATAAGCTTGGCTCAGAAAGACAAATACCACATAATCTCCCCTCAATATGAAATTTGAAAAAGTTGAACTGGTAGAAGTAGATAGTAGAATGATGATTGCCAGGGGCTGGGGGATGGGGTTAGAGATGTTGGTTAAAGGATACAGAATTTTATTTAGATAAGAGGAATGAGTTCAAGAGATCTATTGAACAATGTGGTGACCATAGTTAATAAAAATGTATTATATTCTTGAAAATTGCTAAGAGAGTAAATTTAAAGTGTTCTTACCACAAAAAAAAAAGATAAGTATGTGAGGTAATGCATATGATAATTAGCTAAATGTAGCCATTCTACAATGTATACATATTTCAAAACAACATGTTTTACACAATAAATATGTACAATTGTTATTTGTCAATTAACAAAGGAGTTATATAATCTATTAAAAAATTCAAGATGAGTCTGGAGTTCAAAAGTCAAAGCTGATAATTTTGGTTTAGGAATTGTTTTGGGCACAGTTCCACAGAGTGATAGATGGCAAAAAGAGAAACTTACAAGCAACAATCAGTTCTACTCATATACTTTATCAGCATAAGAGGATATAAGAGCAGTATAGGAAAGGATACATCTCAGCTAATTCTTCCCTCTAGTGTCTGTTTCCCTTGTTTCCTCATGGGCTACTGTCAGTGTGGATGCTATAGTTAGCAGTCCACTTGGGTTAAGTAATCATTCAGATCACAGAAGATTGTAATAAGTACTTTGAAAGATAAGTGTGTCTCTAATATTCATTATTATGAGGTAATTTTTCATTAAAGAATAGAGTTTTCATGGGATGGCTGATAGTGAGAAGAGAGGCACTTTCCAGGTATATTATAGGAGATGTTATTAGTCCTTAAAAATTGTGTTAAGCTATGGGGAAAATGCTTTACAATGGAGGGAAGAGATTGATAGAAAAATAGTGGGAAATATATTTCCTCAGTCAAAACTGAATAACGGAGTAAAAGAATAAAGAGTAGTCAGGGATAAAATATGAATATGCTTTTATTATAGAACATTTTTCTAGTTTTAACTGTTTTGGCTCAAGGATGTTTTTTATTTTCTGTTAAAGAAATCTTACCTTAAAAATATTCTTTTATTATGAAAATTCAATACCGTTAGAGTTGGCAATAAACCATATTTGAGGTGCAAGGCTTTATCTTTTTGAAAATATGTTTAAGCATATTCCATCAAGATTGTATAATAATAGATGGTTGTTATGGTTATTGTTTTTAATGTTTAAAAGAGTGTGACACTTGCTTTCAAAATGCTTATCAACACATATGTATCTGTATACATAAATCTATTATGTGTACAGTTAAGTATTGTATATATATTTCTATGTCTCGTAATTGAAATTCAAAGAGTTTTAAGAATCATATTGAGTCTTTTCAGAATCATTAATTTAGTACGTTAACTTTTTCATTGATCGTGCAACTCATTTTTCTAACTTATAGTAATATTTCACACTTTATTAATCTGTTCATTTTCAGTAACTGCTTCTAGTGTTCATAGAGCTAGCACCAGTAAAATGCAAAATTGGAGACACCTCTCTCTAATATTGGATTTTTTAAAACACAAATATTGATGTTTGCATTTAACCACAATAAAAAGAAAAGTTTTAGTCATTTTTATGTTTAGCTTATCTTTCAAATTCTAGAAAGTTTCTCATTAATATATTTATTATACTTGGGAGAATTTCAATAGAATGATAAAGACTATTCTAATCTATGTTTATAGATATGCATATATATATTTATATATATGTATTTAATTATAGAGATATCATTGAGCCCATAAAGCATTACAGCAAAGCAGGTCAATTTCTTAAACAACAGTATTTCATTCAGTACCTTGGTGGTTGTAATTAACGTTTCTGTTTAGTTCTAATTATAGTTTTTGTATCATAGCCATTATGCTAATGGTGTTATTCAGTAGTATGTGAGATTGCATTCATTATCACTGGTGAATTAAACCTTTATTAAAGAAAAATTCCCGCAGGCCTCATTCTGGAGTTAAGTAATTATTCATTTGGTTTTATCCTAGCAATTAGCTTATATACTGTAGCACTCATTATTGAGTTTCTATACCTCACTGAATGAGATTAACCCACCATGGTAAATAAATGCCTAACAGCTCCCAAGCTCACAATGTGTTGCTTTTTAAGCATATTATTATGTAACAAAATAAGGAATCAGAATGTATTGAAATAGCATTCTGGCTTCCAAAAAATAATGTACTTTCTGGGGAGACTATGCTGGACATTTTGTGTTTAATTCAGAATTAAAAAAAAAATACAGTTGAAGCCCTCCAACGCTAAATTCACCTTTGTGGGTGTATGTTTTCCTTTGTTTAATTCCATTCCATTACTTTCTTGCTTGTTGAATTTTATTACTATGCCTATTTGATGTTGATAAAAGCCTATTTCAATAGCGCAGCCTCTAAATAGAACATTCAATTAGATCTCTATTCCAAATGTATTTGAAGAGGGCTTGATCACAGAAGTCTTTTAGCTAGATGAGATCTTGGGCCATTCATTATAAATCACTAGAATTTGTGATCTATAGTTTTAGTGAAAATATTTTAATTACTGATCTGTTTTTACATAGCCATTCGTGTCATCAAAAGGTCTGCCTGTACAAAAGGCTACTCATGTTTTCAAGTTCTCACATTTATTATCAGCTGATATTACCTTTTGAGATAAAGTATCTGCTATTTCCTTATCTTTTCTTGGAAATTATCTTAGTCTATCTACTCTGTCTCTGCTGGTTTTTTTCCCTAGAATTTACTTCATTGAAAATCACACTCCAAATTAAAGTTCAGAATAGACCTCTTTTGGGTCATACCTGCCTCTTTTTAGTCCTTAAGGAGAAAGTTGTCACCTTCTTTATACTTTTTCATTGTAGTCTGTAGTCTATGTCTACAATCTCAAAAACAGCATTATAAAATTTGTTACCATGGCAATGATATATCTGAAAAAATACTACTAACAACTTTTCATAATGTATTTATTTTCTTGACCTGAAATGAAATCTATATGAAAAAAATAAGAAGTTTCAAAATTTGGTTGTTTCAAATTCCTAGTCTATCCCAAATGTATTTTTGAAAAATGAACAGTATTTTCAGAGAGATTTTTATCATCTTGAAATTAGTTTGCATATCTTAGTATAACTTGTTTTTATGCCTGTTTTAAAATCAGGATATTCGTTATAGTACTGAATCATTGGTAAATATTTGTAAGACAAATATATTTATTTTTGAATGCTTTTGTTTGTAGTAGATACATACTGCATGGTAACCCCATATTTTTCACATACCAATGCAGACATAAAAATACTTAATGACATAATAATACCAACAAACACTTATAAAGAGTTTTATATATTAAAATAATCAAATTATGATAAAATATTTTAAAAACATTTTCTATTTATCCAAATATATTTTTAAAAATATACAATTGTTAAATCACAGTGATTAAAGATGGGATATCAACAATGCTTATTATGTTTGAACAGAAGACTTCTTACATGTGAAATCATATAAAGATCATCCTTTAATATCTGACATGGCTTTTAATTGCAGATGAGTTGCTGTTTGTACTTTATTATCTATATATTTTTGTTCATACTTTATTTTTCTGGGTATTGTTTCCTCTGTGGCAGTTGTTTGCACTAAAGTTCTAGGCATGCAGCACACTATTTAATATCAAGCTTTGGTACAATCCCTTGGGCCCCTGTTTTGGGCTACTTGCATGTGGCTGCCTTCCTCGCCCCACTTGTGATCTAACACACTGCACTCGGCTGCCCCTCTTGGGGACCCCCTCCTTATCCTGTTCAGTCATTGTACTTCATCACCCCAGGCCAGACCGAGTGCACTGAGGTTCTCCCTGCCTGGTGCAGATGTCTACCATTCACAGTTTCACCTAATGGCTTTAGAACTAACTTGTTCATGAGGACAGGCCCACCCAACCCAGCTACACCCAACTTCAGTCCCCCACCAGCCCCTGCTGAGGTGGAGATTAAGGACACTCCTAGATGTTCCAGGGTCCCACCAACCACCTGGAGCATTGGAGTACTTCTCCTGAGGAACTAGAGTTAGTCACAGGACCCCAAAACAACATTGCAGCTGTTCGTCCTGACAAACACCACCCACTCAATACTCTAACTTATTCAATTTGGGATATTATCCCAAATTTAACATCATAGCATCTTAGCTTTGAAAGGGATTTTCGGGGGCATCTATTCTCCTAGCAATATTCCTGAAAAGTAACTGGCCACATATCCAGTGACAGCACACTATTGCCTGATACAGAATATTTTCGCTTTCAGCCTTCACTAATTATTAAATAATGTGCTGTGATCTGAATGTATGTGTCCCCTCAAAATTCACATGTTGAAACCTAACTCCCCAAGGTGATAATATTAAGAAGTGAGACCTTTGGAAGGTGATTAGGCCGTGAGGGCCCCACCCTACCCTCATGAATGGGATTAGTGCCCCTATAAAAGAAGCCTAAGGGAACCTTTTTATCCCTTCTGTCTTGTGAGGACACATTAAGAAGTCACTATCTTTGAGGAATGGGCCCTTACCAGACACACAGTCTGCTGGAGCCTTGATCTTGGACTTTTCAACCTCCAGAATAATAAATTCTGAGTAATAAATTCTCTTGTATATAAGTTACCCACGCTGAGGTATTTATTATAGT
Organism: Mirza zaza; assembly: GCA_008750895.1. Classification (NCBI taxonomy): domain Eukaryota; kingdom Metazoa; phylum Chordata; class Mammalia; order Primates; family Cheirogaleidae; genus Mirza; species Mirza zaza. The sequence goes on from VSMD01033011.1 coordinate 28,468, forward strand.
AGCCTGAATAGACTAAGACAATATGTTATAACATTCAATGAAAATTCTCTCTTTGAAATTTACATTTTTTCCTCCTACTTTCTGCAATTAAAGGGACAAACCTCTCCTATCTTTCCACTGGAACACTGGCTAACAATTATAAACAGCTAGCAAGGCTCTTTGCATTTTTGCTCTTCTAAAAAGTATGTATCTCCAGCTCTTGCCCAATATATAGTCCATGCTAATCCTAGGAGACTTCTTTTTGTCATATTTCTCTTGATAAAAATTCCACAAAAGATATAATACATAGAATTGAGTATATCATTTCAGATGTGGCCTTGTCTATGCAAAAAAAGAACAGAGCAGGCATCTCCCTTGATCAGGTTATTATACTTCTATTAGTGTAACTAAGCTCCATTAATTGAACATTATTATTATTATTATTACTAAACCTCAGTTATGATCCAAGCATGAAGCAAGGCTCTTGGACTCCATGAGATACACAGCATACTTCTACTCCAGTGGCTTGCAGTCTAGTTGGAGAGTGCTAGACAAATAAAGAAATGAGGGTAAAGATGAGTCCTAGCTAATATGATAGAAGTGTGCATATTAGCATTGTTCACACCCACATGACATTGTTGATGCACAGAAGCAACATTTGTGATGGTGAAAAAGATGTATTGAGTCAGCCTGGGTTTTAGTTCCAGTTTATTCAATGTTATCAATCAGTTTGTTTTTTGAAAATTTGATGAGCAAAACTACACTTCAACCATTTCAATATGTACTTCTCTGATTATAAATAAGGTTTACTTCCTCCCCCACCTTGATCTCATGGAATCTGGTGACACGGGGGCAGCCCTCCCTTTGCTTCCTTATAGCTCTCTACCATGACATGTTTCATCTTTCCTCACTGTTTTTTTTCTTTCTTCTGCTCCATTAGTACAGAGACATGTCAGTAAACATCTTGCTAATAGATGGTCAACTAGGAACCAAAAAGACAATTTTTCCTTCTTGTAGAAACATCCATTATTAACAACCAGTTCTTCAAAATCCTTCTCATTTAACTTAGAAGAGAGTCCCACAGGGAGGTGAGGAGAAGGAATAATTTTCCTGCAGTCACCACTCCTCAAAGGTACCCAATGGTTGTGGTGGTTGTGTAGTATGGTGAGCATTGAGAGCTGTTAAAACTGGTTCCACAATATGCATCTCTCAGCCAGCCTGTGGGGAGATAGTCTCCATAGTTTGTAGCTTTCTGTACTTAAAATGTGGTATATGTGCTTTTTTGTATTCATCTGGGTCTCTTGGTTACCAGTTTTGTCCCTCCAATCCTAATAACATCTCATTATATCGAGAAACACTATTTAGTGACCATGCCCCACGGGCTTATATGGATCTTAAGGACCACTTAAAAGCTTGCGTATTATTTATATAAACTGTACCCTTCAAGTCTGCTTTTCATTGAAATTCCTCTTATGTATATCCAATGACATATGAGAAAGTATCTTAGACAAAACTAGCAACTAAACATCCTTTATCCTTCATATGTCATCTTGAATATGTTATCAATTCTGTTATCAATAGTTTGGGTACTTGTATAGGCTGATTAGTGTCCTAGATACAAAGAAAATTGGGGGAAGGTAGAAACAAAATAAGAATATGCATGGTTTTCTTCTGTTTGTTATCTCCATGTACACACTGTACATCCAGACTTCATAACTATCCCTATTTAACTTTATATCAGGATTTTCATTTGTAAGCTACCAAGAGGTTAAGGGGAGGATCTAGCTATGTGCTGTCCAATTAATCAAAATTTTAAAAATTTAAAATTTAGTTCCTTAGTCACACTGACCACATTTCATGTCCCCAAGAGCCACATGTTGCTAGTGACTATCGAATTGAGCAACACAGATATTAAACATTTCTATAATTCCAGAAAGTTCTATTGAGTAACACTGATCATGTAGATCTGGAACCTAGAGACAATATAAATCCTCTAGGTCAGGCAAAGCAATCTCAAAAGGTCCCATAAAAAAAAAAATAGTTGGAGATACAATTGGGCAAGTTAAATCTGCATAAGAAAGGCTTAGTGGTTTGCCAAAAGTAAACATAGTGTCTGAGGACAGTTACAGCAAACAATGGTCGAATGTTTAAGATGGAAAATCAGACAAATCTGGCAAGAGAGAGGCTTTAGGGGTTGGGTGCCTAGTCCAGCGAGCTCTGGCAAGATCAAAGCAAGATAGATTCTAAATCTAGATGGGGCTTGAAGTACATAAGATACTCTGTCAAGAATTTAGTTTGGGGGACAGGAAGGATAGGTCTTGGATTTTGAGTGAATTTTTTTTTTTTTTTTTTGAGACAGAGTCTCACTTTGTTGCCTGGACTAGAGTGCCATGGCATCAGCCTAGCTCATAGCAACCTCAAACACCTGGGCTCAAGCAAGCCTCCTGCCTCAGCCTCCCAAGTAGCTTGGACTACAAGCATGCACCACCAGGCCTGGCTAATTTTTTCTATATATTTTTAGCTGTCCAAGTAATTTCTTTCTGCTTTTAGTAGAGATGGGGTCTCACTCTTGCTCAGGATGGTCTCAAACTCCTGAGCTCAAACGATCTGCCTGCCTCGGCCTCCCAGAGTGCTAGGATTACAGGCGTGAGCCACGGCACCCGGCCTTGGAGTGAATTTAAGATGGAGATTGAGGTTTATTTAAGAAGACCTAGCCTAGAAACCAGATAGTAGAATTAGATTATAATCTCAGAATAAGACTGCTATTAAGAGCAGTTAAGCTCCCCCTAATTAAGATTGTGATGCAAAGCACAGCCCTGAGGTAGTGTTGTGGCCTTTCTGTGAGATGGTAGGTATAAACAGTCTGAGATCAATAGTTCATTTCAGTTAGCTGATACCAGTATTACATATACAATAAAAGAGGAAAAATATGAATATCACAAAGCTTTATAATTCTACCTTTGTACCTAACCTGGGGAGAAATATGCAGTTTACTCTAATTTCTTACTGAAGAGCTACCCCTTTGAGATTCAAGTTTTCTTTCAAAGTAGCATGATTGGAAACTTTCTAAAAAGGTCCTACTTATTGTTGGGTCTCCTGGTATTATTTTCATGTTTTACTTCTGAACGTTTTTTTTAAAGCTAACTCTGTGTTATTTCTCCATAAATGTCGAACATCTGGTATGACAATTGTAATCATTCTTTTATATTCATTATGATTTTAATTTTGATTCTAAGTTATCATATTTTAAAATACCATATTTGCTTTAAGTTACCTAATCAAAATGTTATAGGCATCTTGTGAAGAACAATGAGTTCATTTTAAAGGGAAACAAAATAAAAACCCATATGCTTAGTGTTGAGATAGTAGTTACAATAATGCACTATTTAGGGACTTGTAATTTAGCTATCACGATTTCATAACCAATTATTCCCCATTCCTCAGGGATTAAGAATATGGTTTCCATGGTAATTCTGGATTCTGAAAATGTTCATCTTTGCCCTAAATGGATAGTAAATAGTTTGAATAGAAAACGACCTGTCTGTTAGCTAGGATTATACTTCAGTGTTACAGGCAAGAGAAATGCTACATTACCTGTTTAAAAATAGACTAGTTTCAGGGCACTATAATACACTGAAAGTCTCTAAAATCACAACCCCTTGATTGCTAGTGTTAACAAAAGCTTGTTCTTTAATTACCTATATTGCATTCGGCTTCTGTTTCCTTCCAAAACCCAATTATGGTTAATAGCAGCAGTAAGCTGTACTCTTGTTGTTTATGGCAGTTCATTTTAAAGTGCTCTGTTTGATCATCATTTGTCTTCATGATTTAACAAATCAAGTTCAGATTTTCAATGTTCACCTCCAGTTTAGTAGTCTTCACATTGCCTATGTGTATAAATGAAATTCTTATATAATGTGTCTCTTTTTTTATTTTTCCTAACCAGAGCCTGTTCCCTAAGGGATGGAAATCGCGCAATTTTTCTAAATTCTTCTAACGGCTTTTTCAATACAATAATTCCAACACCTCACACCAAGGGGATATTTGAAATTTGTAGCAAAGGGATGGAGAACTTTTATTTATTCCTTCCTCCTACAAATCCATTTTCTCCCAGTGTGTTGTTCATTGCCTAATCATTCTCTGCAGCTCTGATTCATATGTTCTCCTGCAGAGACTAGCAGTCTGCCTTCTAGAGTTGAATCCAGAATAATTCAGCAGTCTAATTTCTGATTTAATTTTGCTGCTCTCCAACTGTGGTGTAAACTCGCTCTGAGAATTGAATGCAATTTGTGGCACTTTGCCTCAGCTGAAAATATGTATGTCTTTATTCTTCTTTCTCACCAGAGTCATTGTTTCCATGATAACTAATGGGCTCCAACTGGAAAAAGGAGAAAAAGACACATGCAAGATAAAGAGGGAAAGACAGAAATTCAAACAGTAGGAAACACTCCTGTTGCTTTATTGTAAATTATTGACTTCAGCATACTGAATGTAGGTGGTAGTTGCTATTGTAGAGATAGGAAAGGACAAGTAGTTTTTCATTTGCATCTATCCCTCTAACCCTCCATCCTTGTTCTCCTATGTCTTTAAATGGTCAAGGAAGCATGTGGACACTAATGGAGTGTGGGTGGCCTACCATTCTGTACTGTTATTTATTATTGTTTGGACACAGTCATTTCTTTCTGAAGAAGTATAATTATCCTGAATTTGGTCTATCCCTGAAAAAGACCCTTCTCCAACCATTGGCCAACCAGCCCATGAAAACCTTTCCATTCAGTGTGTATTGATATCAGCAAAACTGATGTCACTTGGGCTCACGTTAGAAATGTGGAATCTCAGGCTTCCCCTCACACCTGCTAAGTCATGATCTACATTTGGGAAGCACAGATAGAGAACATTAACATTAACAAGATCCCCAATGATTCATAGATTGCTTAATAGATATTACCATATAAAACCCTTTAAGTACAATTTGTTTAGAGGGGTGATAATGTATATTTAATAGATAAAGCCTGTAGATGCATCTGACTTTTTTTTATAGGGTAGGATCTTTATTTTCACATTTTTAAATAGTTTCTTACAAAAGAAGTCTCTTTAGGAAATAGAAGTTTGCTTCTGCCCAGTTCTTGGGCTTCTATACCTTTCCTCTAGCTTAGATTTGCATTTCTTCAAGTAGCTCTAAGGGAACTCATATTTATCTTCTTTTATCCATGCCACAAACTATTTCAACCATTTATATTCTGGGCATATGGTTTCTCCTAAATCTCTTCAATCTTCAGTCATGTATCGCTTCTTTTCCTTGACAGTGTAATAAGCAGCCTCATAGGATGATGCAAGACAAGACATTTCTATTGAGACTAATCCAAGTTTTGATAAAATCCAGTCTTTTCTAATGTAAATTTCTTATCTTGAAAATGATTCACACTGCCAGGTATAGCTTCCGGATGGATATATGTAAATTTTCCCTTTGGTTTTATGAGCTTCATGTTGCCATTGCTGAGAAACTTGCCATACTAGAATCTTTCTTCCTTTTTCTAAATCAATTTCAACATTGAGTATAAAATCAAAGGTAATATATTTTCTCATGTGTCTTTTCCTTGACATTTTCTAATCTAGGCTGATGTAAACAAAGACAGATGTTCATCAGCATAATGGGTGTTTTTTAATTCCTCTCAAGGAGAAATAATTATTGATGTCATAGTATGGTAAATGTGGTCATTAGCTGTTACCTTACCATGAGCAATAGAATTCCACCCTTTACCTATTTGGAGTGAAATATCACCTTAATAACATATTTTGACATTGATTTTTTTAACAGAGAAAATATTCCAAGTGTATAACACTGTAACACTAGTATGTTGGGTCCAGTGGGATTGTTAAAAATCAGTATCTGATTATTTTTCTAAAGCAGACACCTTTATTCCATTAGAAATAAAGATTTTCCAATGATTCTTAGTACTTTTTGGTCTACATGGCAAAGATAGGTATTAAAAAATGTTACAGCTTTCTGTGTCCACTGGTTAATTATACATTCAGTCATTTGATTCTACTTCCTCTTCTTGCCTTTCTTCCTTCCTTTGTTTTTCTTTTTTTTCCCCTTTCTTCCTTCTTTCAGTATATTACTATTGATCATCTTATATGATACTCTATCTGGTACCAAAAAGAAAATTCCATCTTCAATTCTAGAGATCTTTTTAACCTGAGGCAATACAATTATGCTACTCAGGGTAATTCAAACATTTATTTGGTAACTCTAGAGTAAACATTTTATACAGCTAAAAATAAGTTATATATGACCCTATTCATTTATAAAACCTTGAAACCAAGTTAAAATTAAATTGTGAAATTTTTTAAAAAATGGGAGAGTAAAAAGGAAACACAGAATGGAAGAAAATATTTTAAAGTCATATATCTTATAAGGGATTCATATCTAAAATATACAGAGAACTCCTAAAACTCAACTATACAAAAACAAACAACCCAATACAAAAATGGGCAAAGGACTGGAATAGACATTTCTGTAAAGGAGATATACAAATGGCTAAGAAACACATGGAAAGATGTTCAACATCACGAATCATTAGGGAAATGCAAATCAAACCTAAAGGGGGATAGCACCTCATACCTATTTGAATGGCTACTATCCAAAAACCACAGAAGATAGCAACTATTGGTGAGGATGTGGAGAAAATGGAACCCTTGTGCATTGTTAGTGGGGATATAAATTGTTTAGCCACTATGGATTTTCTCAAATAATAAAATTAGAAATATTTCATATTATCCAGCAATTTCACTTCTGGGTATATACTCAAAAGAATTGAAAGCATGGTCTTGAAGAGATATTTGTGCAACCCATATTCCCAGCAGCATTATTCACATTAGCTAAAATGTGGAAGCAACCAAGCATCCATTGATGGATGAATGATAAGCAAAATGTGGTATATACATACAATGGAATATTATTTAGCCTTAAAGAGGAAGGAAATTCTGACATATGCTACAACATAGATGAACCTTGAGGACATTATGCTAAGTGTAATAAGCCAGTCACAAAAAGACAAATACTGTATCAGGTACTTAGAATAGTTGAAGTCATAGAGGCAAAAAGTAGAATGGTGGTTGCCAGGGACTGGGGAAGAGGGAACGTTAAATGGGCATAAAATTTGAGTTTTACAAGATGAAAAGAGTTCTGGATATGGATAGTGTGTGGCTTGTACAACATTATAAATGTTATACCACACTGTACATTAAAAAACTTATATACTACTAAACTGTGCATTAAAAATGGGTAAGATGATAAGTTTTATGTTATGTGTATTCTACCACAATAAAACATTTTGAACAATTTGGGGGGGAAGTGTTTTTATTTTGTTTTTGCAATTACTTCTTCATGGTTCTCTTTTAAATTAACTCAGCAGCCAATATTTATTGAGTGCATGCTAAGGGCCAAGCATTGGCAAGAAAGACATCAATGGCTGAGAATGATGCATCTGACCTTAACAGGAGGCTGTGTGATAAGAACCTCACACCAAGTGTCCTTGTTTTTATCCTGTGAGTGTGCATGTGTGTGTGTGTGCGTGTGCTTTATCTCATTGAAAGAAGAGAAGGGACAAATATTTTATATTCGTCTTGAATATGTGATCATACCAGTCCTTTAAAATAGGGAGTTTAATGTTTTTGAGGTACTTAGAACTTTTTGTTTCAGCATAGTCAGAGCCACTGTATGAAACATATGGGAACATTTTGATGGCATTAGGCAGGGATTCACACTCCCACTGCACTATAATCTAGTGGTGCTGAAAAAAATAACAACAGAAACCCTCCATCTAGCTTTATTGTTATGACTTACATTAGCCATTTACTAGACTGGATGGCTGCCTAGGGTACCCAGAAGATAAACTATTTAATCTGTGGTAAGGCGCAATCCTGAAACCTAGTATTTTATAGAGGATAATGGGATCTAAGTAGTTTTTGTAGATTGGATTTGTGTGATTACAATCTATAAATCAATTATTAAAATTTTCTATTTCTTTCCAATGGAGAAAAGATTTTTCTACTAAAATATTGAATTCTAAATTAGCTTTCAAAATGTTTAAGACACCAAACTAATTTATCTGTAAGAAAAACATTGGATACATAATTTGAATTTTTCTCTTCTAATCTTTTCTATAAGAAAATTAACTCCTAAGTTGTTTTTCTGTCTCATAAACTAGACATTAAGAAATTAAAACCTAACACATCACAGGGTTACTTAATTTTAAAAGATTGGCATTTAAGAAAAGTAAAAAAGCACTAAGAGGATTAGAGAATAATCTTATACTTTAGAGCTTAAATGTTCTCAATATTTTCATTCATCTCTTATTGACTTTCATTAATCTTGGCCTCTAAATTTACTTACTCTGTGTGTGTGTATATATATGTGTGTGTGTGTATACATATATATTTGTTTTTAAATAAATCTAAGTTTTCATCATCTCTTTTTTCCTGAACTTATTTTGTTCATGTATTTGAAATTATTTGCTAAACATAATAAACCATTTACTGCTCAGGGAAGTTTCTTTTACATTCTTTGTTCATCTAATTTTAATGTGATAAAAACACATTATTTCTCAGCTTAAGATAATGTAAATGATTAGCACAGTACCCGAATTACTAAGCACTTTTAACTACAAAAGTAAGCATTTTTCAAACACTTCCATTTTTGTTTTTCCAGTGAGATTTTATAAATATTCTCCTGTGGTACTTATAAAATTTGACTTTTGTGTTAATTGTTTGTATAAAATCTACCTCTCTAATCTATTTTATGTTGCTTCATGATATGTTCATCTTGTACTCTTCCCCTCTAGGATAGCTAATGGTGGTGCGCATACAGTAGAGCTTAATTTATGTTCCTAAACTGACTGTGACTTGTATATGTAGGGAAAAGGAAGTAAAGTAACAAGCCAAAATAAACTGATGTTTCATTCTTCCTCTTAAAATGCATGCAGATTTTTTTCTTCATTACCCAAAAGGAGAATGATTGCTATACAAAATGTCAAAGTTAAGAAGGAAAGTAAAATTTAAAAGTTTATTCCTAAATCCCATCTCTAAAACACCATATTAGTATCATGGTATACTTTTTTCTAGTCTTTTTTTCATGAATTATCCTTATACATTTCCATCATACGTTTGTATGTTTTCCTTCTTCAGCCGACCAACCTCTGATAAGTCATTTTTCTTTTCTCAGGCTAATAGCAAAAAGTCTGATATTTCCATGTCTTGTTTTAGAATTCTTTAGATTGATTATAAATTTTAAAACTTAACCAATCCATACTGAATGACCCCTTGCTAAAGTCTGTTCTGGAAATGCATATTAGAAGAGAGAGCACAGTGTTCAGTTTATCTTTTCTATTTCCAGGTGCATTTACATCACTGTTTTTTTTTTTTTTCTTTTCTAATGGTAGTGGCTAGAGTAACTATAACAACAAGAGGTTAGAGAGGAGTATCAGAGAGGAGATTTCCAGGGCCAGTATGTATCTATTTGTGGACAAATAGGATGCTGCTTTTCCAGGTAGTCATAATTATAATGTAATCCAAAAGCAGAGAAAGTTTCTCAGAGTTTTCTGGTAACTCTAGGTGTAATCAAGTGAGATAGGTAAGAACTATATCAATTCTAAGAAAACATAAGTGATTGGTATTCTTTTGGTGTGGCATAAGGAAAAAAATTGAAATCAGATAAATTTGAGTTTGGAACAACAACTTTATTTAGCATTGGGGAACATTTGACAAATTTAACCTCTTTAAGCCCTTTCAAAAATCTTTAAGTGTGAATAACAATAAAAACATAAGATCTTTGTGACTGATGAGATCCCAGTGTGGCAATGCCTAGCACACCACTGTGTGCATAGAAAGCTTTAAGTGTTAACTCACTGTTTTTTCTACACCCAAATATGACACCTTACCATTTGGGAAATCAGCAGAAGCAAGATCATCTTTCTGACCTTCTCTCATCCTTCTCTCCTGAAGCAGGCCATAAAAGAATTCTATGACCTTTCTTTAAAGTAGGTCATAGGACCCACATGAGAGTGATATACTCCCTATACCAGTTGAGCATCCCTAATCTGAAAATCCAAAATTCTCCAAAAGCTGAAACTTTTTGAGTGCCAACATGACACCACAAGTGGGGGATCCCACATCTGACCTTATGTGATGGGTTGCAGTCAAAACATAGTCAAAACTTTGTTTCAGGCACAAAATTATTAAAAATGTTGTTTAAAATTACCTTCAGGGCCGGGCACAGTGGCTCACACCTGTAATCCTAGTACTCTAGGAGGCTGAGGCGGGCGGATTGCTCAAGGTTAGGAGTTCGAGACCAGCCTGAGCAAGAGCAAGACCCCATCTCTGCTTAAAAAAAAATAGAAACAAATTAATTGGCCAACTAAAAATATACAGAAAAAAAATTAGCCAGGCATAGTGGCACATGCCTGTAGTCACAGCTACTCGGGAGGCTGAGGCAGAAGGATTGCTTGAGGCCAGGAGTTTGAGGTTGCTGTGAGCTAGGCTGACGCCACAGCACTGTAGCCCAGGCAACAGAGTGAGACTCTGTCTCAAAAAAAAAAAAAAAAAAAAAAAAAAACCTTCAGCCTATGTGTATAAGGTGTATATGAAACATAAATGAATTTCATGTTTAGACTTGGGTCCCATTCCCAAGATAGCTCATTATGTATATGGAAATATTCTAAGATCCAAACAAATCAGAAACTTGAAATACTTCCAGTCCCAAGGATTTTGGATGAGGGATACTCTACCTGTAGCCTGAGGAAAGGAATGTCCTTATCTCTGAAGACACTGGGACACAGGGAGGAATCTGAATAGGTTTTACTAAGTACCCTTCCCTCAGTTTATTACCATTAGATCAAACCCCCTTGGTCTAACCATATTTCTGCATGACTGTCTACTGTATATCAAACTAAAGCATAAAAATGCCCAGATTTCCTTCTTTCTTTGAGTCTTCATTTCTGAAGGCTCTCATGTCATGTGAAACTTACATTAAATATATTTGTTTGCTTTTATCTTTTTTCAGTCTGTCCTTTGTTATAGGGGTCTCAGCCTTGAACCTAGTGATAGGTGAAAAAAAAAAAGCTTTTCTCCCCTCCACCTGTAATAAATCTATTGTCATTTTTTTCATTAAGACAACAAATATGAATTAAACGCCAGCATTAAATTTGACGTTAAAGATACAAAGTAGAACAGGATAGGTATGATCTCTATTCTCTAGTGAAGTTGGCAATGTAACTTGGAGATAGTGATAAAGAGGATTCCAGGCCAAGAAATCCATATATGTCTCATTTAGATGACTAATTTATGGATAATTCTTTTATATGTATGTATACACACAAATATATATATATACACACACACATATACATACATACACAGAGAAAGAGAGAGAGAGAGAGAGAGAGAGAGAGAGAGAGAGAGAGAAAATGTTTATAAATACATCCCAGACCTTTCCTCAGTTTCTGACTGGTATATTTAATTTACCACTTGACAATTTCACTTAATGCGTTAATCTTGCCAAGAGTTACATTTGATTCTTTCTTACCTGTTAACTCCCACATATAATCCTTTATCAAATCCTGGTTTTTCCTATAATATCTGGATTTTGCCTTAAATTATTTTTTCTTTTTCTCCATTCCAGTTTTTATTAAAAGCTTTATTGAAATATATTAATAACTTACATATTATAAAGTTCATGTTCTTAAAATGTGTAGATGATATTTGGCTTACAATGGGGCCATATCCTGACAAATTCATCATAAGTTGGGCTGCCTGGGCATAACCATGTCATAAACTGAGGGGTGTACTAGATGAGTACCACTTTCACACCATCATAAAGTCAAAAACATCATATGCTGAACCACTGTAAATTGGGACTGTCTATATTATTGTATCAATAACAGGATATTCATGAACTTGTGTGACCATCACCAAAATCTAATTTTAGAACATTTTCATCATCCCCAAAAGAAACCTTGTACCTATTATTTCTTGGCAATGTTTAAATTTCACTCTAATAAATGTGAAACATAAACCATATTCAAGGTTTATAATTCTGATTCTGATTATCTTGACTTTATTTTGATTATCTTGACTTTATTTCTGATTATCTTGACTTTATTTAGATACTATTAGTATCTAAATACTATTAGTATCTAAATAAAGTATTTAGTATTACTTATCTAAATATCTAATATCTAAATAAAGTATTTAGTATCTAAATAAAGTAATTAGTATTTAGATACTAATAGTATCTATTAGTTTTAGATACTAATCTAAAACAGTATACTTTGCCCTAAATTTTTTTATGAAATGTTTTACTAAAATGAATGCTTCATTGAAATATTTATATGTATAATTTTTAAATATGCATAATATATTTAATAGGACTTTTAACATGGATTATATATCTGAATATATAGTTAATAAATGAGTAAATGTAAGACCCATTATTTACTTCAACCACTTCCAGACATAATGAAAATTAAGGTCTTGGTACTATGTAAAAAATTCTAAGTTTCAGTTTGCTAACAGTTTCTCAAGTTTTATCCCATGCCTGTGCCAGTTCAGTAAAATGACATTTGCATCTGAAATCTATTTTAAAAAATAAACATATAATTGACATAGTTTTCTATTATTGTTTAAAAGTTTAAGTATTATTCATATTTGAGCCAGCTATCTCTTTTGAATGAAGCATATTGGAAAGACCTAGCCTCATGGATTCAATTATTTCATGGGCCAGTTAACTTGCCACAAAGAATCCATTCTGTTTCATTGCACATGAATGAATTCCTTTTTAAAGACAGCTTTCTTACAAATATATCTCATGGTTCATAAAAGTCACCAAATGGGAGAGTGTGAATAGTTCATTTGCAAGTTTTCAGGATAATTAATAAAAGGAAAAAAAGTTTTAAACTATATTTTTAGTATTTTAACTCAGTAACAGGATAATTTTATCCAAAACATTACATGTAAGAATATAATAATTCTCACATATTTGTTCTTAGTCCTTGATGATTTCTGTGAAGGGTAGATAAAATAATGTCAAAATTTTTGAGTAAAAAATGCTTACATTGCTAACACTAGTGAAGAATAAATAGAGACTATTCTTTAGGTTGTAATACTGATCTGAATCTTATGGGAGTAACTACAGGGGAAAACTTCTTTTTTTAACCAGATCAGTAGCAGATCATATGACAACATAAATGAATGGGCAGCTGTATTTCTCAGGGAAAAAATGATATTCTCTTTTTATTTCCAGTTGCAATTTGCAATACTAAGTAAAACATGTTGATGCTCCTTGAGACATAAGCTTTCCTTTAAGAATCTGAATCAAGATTCCAGATTATAGGGTAAATCATCAAAGGAACAGCTGTTAGCCTGTTACAAAAGGGATGCATACAGTAACTATACAGATAAAAATTCCAAACTCATGAAACCTATTGTGTTACTATCCAATGATGATAACAATTACCCTAAGCACTGGCAACATTTAACAGGACTATAATATTAAATTAGGTCTCTGGAAGTTATCATTTTGATAAGAGAGTGAGGCTGTATATTTGATCTTATGATTTCCTGTTATTAGGATCATATTTTTAACTAACAGGTGGCTGGTTTATTATATTGACTTCAATATTAATTTTTTAAATTGGATACCTTATCAAACTTAAAAGCATGATAATTTATATTAGAAATAACTATGTACATAATCGATATCTAAAACTGAGATAATATGTTAGAAATAACTATGTACATAATTGATGTCTAAAACTGACAGATGTACACAAATATACACAAGTAAGCATAGATACAACACACATGAGCCTTTGCAGAAATCCAGATGTACCCTTCCTTAACAGCCTTGCTGACCATTTAGCCACTATTTTTTAGCCACTTATATTTAGTTAATTCTAATTTTGAACAAAGAAGACCTCATTGATGTGCAGAAAAGAAGTGCCTCTGAAGGCCTGAGCACAGGTTATGTTGTTCACAGGGAGGAGCTAGTTTTCAGCAAAATGTCTCTGGATTATGATTAAGGGTTAAAGGTATACAGTGAAAATCATAACTGGGATCAAATCACAGTATATTATATAGCATTTTAGATATGATTCTATAAAGGGTATTTTCAACACAAATGAAATGGGCACTGAAGAAAAAGGGGGGTCACTTAATAAACAGTGGTTATTTTGCTGTAGTCAAATTCATTTCTCCTTTCTTCTTTGTTCTGAAGATTATCTAAATGCATTTTCTGAACTATATTATATGATCTTTTTACCTGTTTCCTCAAGATAATACAATATGTTAGGCTCATATGTATTATCAATTTAACTAATATTTCCTGTCAATTTGCCATGGACCACTAAAAAACAATCTGTTTATCATTTCTTTCAATTCAGTTTATCTTAGTGGCTGCTAATCTGTTTTTCTTTAGTTTTCATATAATTTTTCATAAAATCTTCTTTAAATCCCCATTAAAGTAGAGAGATAGCAGGTCTCTAATTTTCCTTATCCTTTAAGCTTGTTATCCTGTGAAAGAAATTAAATACAACACAGTGGACTGCATACACATTTATAAATTATGTAAGCCAATCTTTATTCAAGCAATTAATCTTGCTCTTTTAGAAAAACCCAAAGGGAAATAACCCAAGTTGTCTTATATTTCCAAGAAACAATATGCACAAAACAGTGGAATTTTGCTATTTACCTTATCTCAAAGCTAGAAATATATTATCCAAACTTTACTTTTCTCCCAAATGCAAATTGTTAGAAAACCTGATTGATAAGTGTTTGCTTAGATCTAAAAAATAGCTTAAAATGATAAATTTATATATTTTAGAAAAAAGTGTGCTATTTATATATTTACAGAAGAGCATGCCATAAGAATTAAAGAAACAAATATTTCTTTCCAAATGTCTTTAATTCATCTAGATCATGGAGGAAGACAATATAAATACATATGTATCCTTTCCCCTTTTCATTGATAAACAACCCTCTAAATTGTTAAAGGCAGCAATATGTGTGACTAAAATATTGTGTTACATGTTGGGAATTTAGCATTATTATGGATCATTCTGTATTATTTTTAGTCTTTTGACATCCTACTAATAAAATGAGAAAAATTATCACATTTAAATTTTCTTTTACCTCTCTTCCAAAACATCTCCCTGTTTTAAAGATATCTTATGATTTAAAAAAAATATTTCAAGGTTTATAACATTTAGACTTCTACAGGTCTTACAGTTGACATTGTAGTTCTATATATTTAAGTGGGTTCAGTGCTCACCAGTTCCTTCCTTCCTTCCTCCTTCCCTCCATTGGCTTCATTATTAGTTCTTTATTTTGATTCAATTTTATTTGCTCTATTTTAACAAAATATATTATTTTGTATTTCAAGAAGAGCTTGTGGATGCTATATTTTCTGGGAAAGTTTTCCGGCATCTTTATACTTAGTTTCCTATACAACTTGTGAATTACACAATTCTCTCAGAACTTTAATAGGTACTTTTCTTTTTTTCTTGAATGTTGTTTTGGAAAATCCTACTAATTCAGGTGAACACTGACTGATACATATTATCTAAAAATGTGAGCAATGCCTGGAGGCTGGAATATTAAGGAACTTGATAGAAAAGCCTAAAGCCTAGATTGTCTTGGACAGACCATTAGTAGAATTATGGATATTAATGACTCTGCTAATAAGGACTCACAAGGAAGTGAGTACCATGGTAGGGGAGACCTAAATCACCTTAGAGAATATCTAAGAGATAAACAGACTGATGGTAGAAGTATGGAAGTTAAAGGTACTGCAAGTGAGGGCTTACAAGGAAATGAAGAACATGCAATTAGAAACTGGAGGAGAGGAAATTCTTGTTATATAGTGGCAGAAATCTTAATTAGTGGAATTATGTCCTACAATTATATAGAAGTAGAATTTGTAAACTAGGACCTTGGACATTCAGCTGAGGAGATTTACAAGCAAAGAGTTGAAAGTGCAGCCTGCTTTCTTTTTGCTCCTTATAGTAAAATGCAAGAAAAGAACTGCATTTGAGACAAGAACTGTTGAACAACGACAACAAAAACCAAGGACTAGATGATTTGGAAAATTCTCAATCCACCCAGATTGTGATAGATCCCAAAATGGGGATTCACTGTCAGGAAAGCATGCTGTTGAGGGAAAACCAAGAGTGTGGCTGGACAACCTTTTGCTGATACCTTGGAAAGAGCAATTTAGTCATCCAAAGGCTCTTTGAAGAGAATAAATGTGTGACTCATAAGTCTCCTTTGTCATCAAAGCAGAAGCCAGAAATGGGGATGGTTGTCTTAGTCTATTTTGTGCTGCTATAACAGAATACCTGATACTAGATAATTTATAATGTACAGAAATTTATTTTCTCATAGTTATGGTGGCTGAGAAATCCAAGATCAAGGAGTTGGCAACTGGTGAGGGCCTTCTTGCTGCATAATCACATGGTAGAAGCCAGAAGGGCAAAGAGACAAAAGGGAAGTGAACTAACACCTTTATAATGACATTAATCCCATCCATGAGGGTACAACCCTCATGACTCAATCACTTCTCAAAGGTCCCACATCCCAACACCACCACAATGGCAACCAAATTTCAACATGAGTTTTGGAGGGAATGAACATTCAAAGCACAGCAGTGGGACTGTCCAGGAAAGATTTGTGGAGAAGCCTCTTGTCTGATGAAGTGAATTCTCATGATGTACATGGAACCACACAATTTTGAGAATTTTATGTCAGTAGAACACGCCAGCTTGAACGAAAAGGTACAGAGACAACATGAAATGAAAGAAAGCTGCTGGACACCCACAAATGTACAGGAAGGAAATAGACTTTTAAAAATTCTCAGCTGTAAGCCCATGCTATTATTGTTCATGAAAAAAGAAGAAGGACTTAGAGGGCAGAGCTGAAAACCATAGGAGATTATTCTCAGCCCTGAAAATCTAATGGAGTTTGCCCATTTGGGTTTTTTTTTTTTTTAACGCAAAGTGAAAGAAATTTATTAAGCGAGTACACCCCCAGACATGGAGACAGGCTGCCAAGCAAGATTAGCAAATGACAGTACACTTCAGAAGTGGATAGGAGCAGGCATAGGTTTCAGTAGACAGTGGTGCTGGGGTCTCTGTGTCATCCCTTTTTCTCTTGTCTGGTCTCTTCTCCTTTGTGCTGTTGTCTTTTCTTTCTTTTTTTTTTATATTTTTTTTATTTCAGCATATTATGGGGGTTCAGATTTTAAGGTTTCAATAAATGCCCATTCCCCCCTACCCCCACAAGTCTGAGTCTCCAGCATGACCATCCCCCAGATGGTGCATATCTCACTCATTATGTATATATATACCCGCCCCCTCCCCCCTCCCCCCTGCCCAATACCCTATTACTGTAGTACCTATGTGTCCACTTAGGTGCTGCTCAGTTAATACCAATTTGCTGGTGAGTATATGTGGTGCTTGTTTTTCCATTCTTGGGAAATTTCACTTAGTAGTATGGGTTCCAGCTCTAACCAGGAAAATATAAGATGTGCTATATC
>VSMD01033017.1:0-51221 GCA_008750895.1 Mirza zaza
TCAGACACCCAAGCTGGCAGAGCGGGCTCAAACCCCAGCTCTGCTGCGGGCACCTGGGCCAGGTACCACCCCTTTCTCAGCCTCAGTTTCTTCATTTGCAAAACAAAGAAACCCTGTCTTAGTTTCCTAGGGCTGCAGTCACAACACGTCACAAACTGGTGGCTTACGGCACAAGTGTACTATCTCAGTTCTGGAGGCCAGAAGGCCAAAGTCAGGGCGTCACAGGGCCACGCCCCCTCTTACGGCGCCAGGAAGGGCCGCTCCGGGCCTTTCTCCGGCTTCCAGCAGCCTCAGGCCCTCCTGGGCGTGTTGCCCCATCCTCCTGTCCTCTGTCTTCAGGGGCCGTGTCCTCTCTGTGTCCTCACGTCATCTTCCCCAAGTGTCCATCTCTGTGTTCACACTGCCCTTTTTAAGGGCCCCCAGTCTCACGGACGAAGGCCCACCCTAGTGACTCACCTCCACCTGCTGCCTCTGTAAAGACCACACAGGGCCCCACGCTGAGGTGCGCAGGTTGGGACTTGAACCTGTCTTCTTGCAAGGGACATAATCCAGCCTGTCACAGGCCTACCCGGCCTGCGTGCGCCAGTGCAGACGGGGGTGGGGGGGCTTGGGGTGGGGGCGGGAAAGCCCTGGGACACTGCCCCGCAGGTGGCAGTCCTTGGAGCGGGGATTCCTCACAACGTGGCACCTGTCGGGTGGCGTTTCTATAAAGACCCTGGAGTCCCGAGCTCCCGAAGTTAGTGGGCACCACGCCAAGGGCCCGGGCAAGAGTTGGCCGTGAAACAGCCCACGGTTAGGAGGCTCTGAGACTCCCAGTGACGGGGAGCTCACTACCCACGGCGGTGCAGGGGCACACACGGCTAAGGTTAAGGTGGAGGAGACGTGACCTGGGGGTGGCCTTGCAAACAGCCACCTCCGGGATGGCACTGGCCACGTCCCTGAAAACTCACGCTCTTGTTTATTTTCCTGGGCACTAGATCAGCGAGCATGTACCGGCCGCCTGTGCAGGGCTGGCTGCCTGGTGTGGCACTTTTGGGCCCTTGCGCGTCCTCGGGGAGCCTGTGTCCTGGGGCGGGGGGCGGGGAGAACAGGTGCGAGGCGAGGAGCTGGAGGGGCTGTGCCAGGGGGTCCTGGGGGCTGCGGGCAGGGGGCTGAGGGGAGCTGGCCTACGGAGCACGGCCCAAAGGCTGAGTGCAGTGAGCAAATAACAGGGAGAGGGAACAGCCTGTGCAAAGGCCCAGAGCCAGGAAGCCCAGAGTGACAGTCCATCTGGGGCTTGGAGCAGGCGCTGTGGCTGCAGGAGAAGCAGGGGTCAGGGGTCAGGGGTCAGGCCGAGGCCGAGCTGAGGGGCTGGCTTCATCCTGAGGGCAGGTGGTTGGGGCTGTGGGAGGGTCCTAGGCTGGAGGAGGGGTGGCCTGCGACTCCCCCAGTGGGATGCAGGGCTCGTGCTGGCCTGGAGGGAAGAGACCAGCGAGAGAGTCTCGCACACAGCCCCACAGCCTCGGTTTCCACCAACACCCTGGCTGTGGGTGAGGAGAGGTGGGCAGGGTGTGCGCGCCGCCCCCCAGGCAAGGCTGGTGGCAGAGGAGGGCACAGGGGAGAGGGCCCTGGGGTCCAGGCCCAGCTGGGTTCAGATCACAGCCCCGCGGCTTCCACGCTGTGTGGCTTTACGCCCGACAGCCTCCGTTTCCTCTTCAGTGAGGTGAGGATGAAAGCGGGGCCCGGCCCGAGGGGCAGTTAGGGGCAGTGAGTAGGGCCGTGCCAGTAAAGCGCTTGGCACAGGGCCTGGCACATGGTGAGCACTCAAGGAAGTGTCCCAGTGGGGAGATCATCAGACCGGGTCTGGGGACAGAGGAAGGTCATTGAGGACAAATTCAGTGCAGCATAAACAAAGCCCCTGAGCCGTCTCATCTGCCCAGGTGGAATGAGCTGGGCAGTGAGCTCCCCATCCTGGAAGGCATTCAAGTGGGGGCGGGCACGGGATCAGGATTCTGGAAGGGGTCCTGCTCAGAGAAGGTCCCTCCAACGGTACCGTTAAGGTCCAGTTGGGGGGGGCTTGTGGAGCCAGTGGATGTGTGTGCAAGTGGGTCCGCCCTGGCTCTGGTAGTCCCCGGTGCGGGTGGAGACCCCTGCCCCAGACCAGCCACAAGCAGCCAGCAATAGCTGCTCGCGGCTGCGCGCCACTCCTCCATGTGGCCACCAGAGGGCGCCGGAGCCCCGGGTTTGAGCGTTTGGGCCGCCGGGGAAGGCGCTGCCCGGCGTTCTCTGCGCCGCGCTCGGCCTGCGGGGCTCGGCCCTGGGAAGGACTTGGGGGCGCCCCGCATTCACACCCAGGGGCCACGGAAGGGATGGGCAGGCTCCAGTCACGTCTGGGAGCTCCAAGTCAGTGGCAGGAAGGCCGCCCGGGGTGCCAGTTGCCCGCGCCACCCCGTCTCGGCCACCTCTTTCTGGTCGGTTGACAGGCAAGGCGTACTTCTGTGCCTCAGTTTCCCCTTATGTACAGTACCTGGGAAGCCCCCCGCAGCCTCTGGAGACAATTTCCAAGAACGGGGGTGTGAGTGGAGAGAACCAGGCAGGCCCTGGGGTCCCCTTCCAGCCTGCGGCGTCCGTCCGTCTGTCCGTCCCTGAATGCCTCCCTGGGCTCCTCTGGCGCCGGGCGCTGGCACAGGGTGGGCCGGGTGGAGGCACAGGGGCCTTCGGGCTCAGGGAGGGCGGCACCCAAGTGTCCAGCAACGCTGGGGGAAGGGCATCCCAGGCTGGGAACAGCCCCTGCGAAGGCCCAGAGGCCGAGGCAGCCCCTCCCCACGCCCCCAGCCAGCACCCGGCACAGACACGGAGCCGCGTTCTCGCCTCCAGGCCTGCGGCCACCCTGCCCCAGCCCAGCCCAAGAGCCGCGCAGAGGCCAGGGCCTGGCGGGGTCTCCCTGCCCCAGTTCTGGAGGAGGGGCCTGGAAACGGGGAGGGGACCCAGAGGCAGGAGTTTTGCGAATGGCACCATCTGTATGGCTGTCCCAGGGCAGATGGGAACCCCCAGGCCCTGCGGTCCCCGGTGGGCCTGTGTTTACACGTGTGTTACATGTGTGTGTACACGCATGTGGGAGACACTACGTCCCCCTTCTCCCCGGGGAGCTGGCAGGGGCTGCCTGGCGCTGGGGTCTTGGGGTCCGGGAGGAGGACTGGCTCCTGCTGGGACGGAGCATGAACCCGGGGAGCTGTTTGTTTGGCGTCTTCGAGGGTCTCGGGCGCCTGCACAGATGGGTGTCCCGTGGCGTCTGGGGCAGACGCCACCCGAGGCCGGCTGGGGACACAGCGCCTTTGTGCTGGGAAACGCGAAGCCCAGGGGGAAACTGCCGCCCCACACTCGGCCGTGAGTCGCGGATCTGAAGCCTGCAGGCGGCGCTGGCCTGGGCTGGGCGAGTGTGACCACCCTCACCTCACCTCCATGTCCCCATCTTCTAGCCGGGGACAAGAGTGGAACCTGCCTCTCGGGCAGCTGTGAGGACTCAGCGGGTTTGTCACGAGCTCAGACTGGCTGCCCCAGTGCGCACTGCTAGGCTGGGCGTGTTTGCTGTGTGACCCTGGGCCAGGGGCTTCACCTCTCTGAGCTTCATTTTCCTCACGTGTAAAACAGGGTTATAAGCCCCACTGGCTTCTGTGGCTCTCCAAGTGGCAGCACATGGTAGCTGCTCACTGGAGGGGCCGGTGGGGCGGGGGGCCACGTGAGGCGGGGGGCCAAGTGGAGCGGGGGGCGGGGGGCCGAGTGGGGCAGGGGGGCCGCGTGGAGGGCGGGCAGGGCCAGCCTGGGGAGTCGGGGGGGCGGGGGGAGCGCCCACCGCACGCAGGGCTCTGGCCGCAGAGAGGGGCTGGAACCGGCACCAGGCTCCAGAAAATGACATGTCATTCCCGCGCCGCCTCGCTGCGCCGTGGGGTTTTCACAGTAGGTGGAAGGCCTCTGTTATTTCCGCAGCGTTTGCTTCCCTCGCCCGCCAGCCGGCCGGGAGCAGAAGCTCTGGGCTCCCCGGCTCCGGCTCGGCCACGCCAGCACCGGCCCAGCCCTCCTCCCTCCTCTGCCCCCTCCTCCTCCTCACCGCCAGTGTGCTCAGCAGCAGAGGCTGTGTTGGCAGGGGTGGGGGTGGGGCTACTCTACCTGACAGCAGAAGGTGTGGGCCAGGTGGGACCCCCCCAGGCTGTGTGTCCTTCAACTAGTCCCTTCCCCTCTCTGGGCCTCAGTTTCCCGATTGGTGCAAAGAAGAGCCAAGGAGTGAAAGGCCCTCAGGGTCGTCTGGTTCCATCTCCTCCCCTCAACCAGCCATTGCAGCAGAGATGGGGAAACTGAGGCTCGGAGCCGCGACAGGACTCCCAGTTCTGTGGGTGTGGGCACCGAGGCGCCAGGGTGCCCAAGCCCCAGAGCGAGCTTGTCTCAAGTCTGGGGCAGGGCGCCAGGCAGTCGGGGCCTTCAGGGGGGGGCTCGTGCAGGCAGCTCAGGGCGGCCGTGACGGGCGGACTGCCGCCTACGCGAGGACCCGCGGGCACACCCCACACGGCCAGTGCCCCGCGGCCCGTCCCGAGGCCCCCCAGATCCCAGAGCCCGCTCCGTGCCTCCTGACGCCCTCTGTTCGTGTTTCAGGGGAACGATCAGGTCCGGTTCGAGCTCTCCTGCTACTCGCTGGCCCCCCAGATTAAGGTAGGACGTTGCTGCTCCCCCAGGTGTCAGGGTGCGGGTTCGGGGGTTCCGCGGGACGGAGCAGGTGCACTACTGGATGCTGTCCGTGGCAGGTCCCCATGGGCAGCCTGTCTGCAGGGGCACCACCCTCTCCCCAGCCTGCCTTCTCCCTGGAGGTGCTGTCCAGGCGCCTGGGTGGCCAGGGCACTGCACAGAGGGTGCTGCTGCCCTTCAGCCAGTGTCCTTGGTGGTCCCTGGGTGCAACCGGAACAGCTCTGGGACACGGGCGCTGGTTTCTGGGCTGCCTGGAGCCCTCCCACCCCCGGCCAGGGCCATCCGGCTCCCCACTCGCCACCTGTGCCCAGCCCCTAGGTACTGCCTGGCCTGCTGCTGCCGCCCTGCCCCTCCTGCTTGACCTTGGACCTGGCCTGTGTCCCTCACCCACCCGTTCGTCCCACCGAGTGCTCCTTGTGCAAGCCGCTGGGCGGGTGGCTCAGTCCCCTCTGTCAGGCTTGAACTCCTCCCTGCTCCCCCACCCAGCGTCTCGGGGCCCCTGACGTGGAACCCTGTTGGTCCCCAGCAGAGGCCCTCTGGCCACGGGTGCTAGCAAGGACCAGGAGACCCGTCTAGTTCAACCCCTCAGGTCTCAGCTGGGGAGACCGAGGCCCAGAGGGGCAGGGAACCCCGGGGACCCGCACCCATTCTGCCGTGGAGGGAGGTGGACCCTCTCCAAAGCCACCCAGTGTGGCAGCCTAGTCCTTCTCCTCCTGAAGGGTCTCCCTGCCCCACCACGGGCCACGCCCTCGCTGGGACAGGCAGGAGACCCCCTGGGTGGCCATCCGAGCTGGGGGCCTCTTCCCAGAAGGGCCAGCGCCCGTCCCTGCCCGGGCCTCACCCCCGCCCTGTGTCCAGGTCATCGCCCCGTGGAGGATGCCTGAGTTCTACAACCGGTTCAAGGGCCGCAGCGATCTGATGGACTACGCCAAGGTACGCTGGAGGCTGCACCGCCACCTCCACCTCGCCTCGCGCCCTCCCCACACGGCCCTGCTCAGGCGCTGTCTGGCCCGTGCCACAGGCCAGCAGTGGCCCCCACGCAATGGGGGTTGAACCTCTGCCCCAGCTCACGCCCCAGGTGGCCTCTGGCCCCGAGGAGGTGTGGCCTGGGCAGCCCCTCTCTGACGCGGGTCCCCAGTCCACTGAGCCCGAGGGCACCGGGCTCCCCCTCCTGTTCCCGGGAGACCAGAGCCCCCTGCTCGCCACCTCTGCTGTGCGCATCGCTTGGGGTGTGTCACTCCAAGGGGACGAGGGGGGGGGGGCTGATCTCCCCGTTACCTGGTGCTAACTGTCCCCGGGAACAGGGCAGGGGCAGGCATGGCCTTCTGTGGCGCCTGCCCTATTTGAAGTACAAGTTGCAATAAAACACATTAGAAGTTTTGCATCAAGACCCTTAGCCGCTCCCCGGGGCACCTTTCTTTTTAGCGACTCGGTGGCAGCCCTTGACAAACAGCCTCAATCAATCAGACAGGGAGAGCGGCTCAGCGCACACACCAGAAAATTGCTCGGGGTTTTAAATAGCAGTCGCCGGGGCTGGCTGTGAGCTCGCGCCGCCGCCAAGGTGCCGTGGGGTAGGGGACGGGGCAGCGAGGACGCGGCCCTGCCCCTCCGCCAGCCTCCCATTAGGACCTGGAGTGCTGGGAGGAAGGACCTTTACCATCTGCTGTTTTATTATTAAGAGGGGAGTTTACAGGAGCAAGCCCATATGTTGCCAAACAAATCGTCCAACAGCGGAGCTATTAAGGGAGCGGGGTCGGCGACGGCTTCCCCCTCGCCTCCCGGTGACATGGGACGTGGAGCACGTTCCGTCTTTAGGAATAAAGAAGTGGGACCCCCACCCCGGGCCTCGAGTCGCACTTAGGGAGAGGGCAGGGTTGTCCCTCGCGCCCTCCGGTCCCTGCAAGGCCCAGACAAAGCGGCTCCTGTTTCCCCAGCGAGGATGAATCTCAGGTAGCTGTGTCCCTCCTCCCCGGTTTCGGGGCTCAGGCTCGTAGCTTCTATCCCAGATGACCTTTAGAACAGGACGGCTGTGCCCGGGCGGGGTGAGCGCGCCCCCCCCAGCTGCCCGCACCTGACCTCGGAGACGCTGCCGGAGCTGAGCGCGCAGGTGCGGGCGCACGTCGGAAGGGAGGCAGGGGCAGCGTCTCTGCACCCGGGAAACGACCGGAATAGCTGAGCAGCCATGAGGCTTTGTCCAAAATTCAGAGCCAGCCAGGACGAGAGACAGATGAGACGAAAATCCACTGGGCTGCGGAAGTCTCAGCTTTCAAGGCCCATCCGTAGCCAGGCCCAAAAGGTGCTCCGTGAGACTCGGGAAAACCTGCCTTCGCCTCCCTGTCCGCTCCCCGCACATCCATGCTCCGGGGGAACGCTGGGGACCACCTGGTCCTTGTCGCGGTCACCATAATTAACCCTTTTAGAAAGCCAGAGCGCGGGGTGGGCGTGGAGGCAGGGCCGTTTCCCGCCTGCGGGCCGAGGGGTCTTGTGCGCCGTCCTCAGTCGCAGTGCGAGGTGGAGGGGACCATGGGACACAGAGGGGCCGGGGACAGACCTCTTTGGTCTTGGGGTGGTCACTGTTGTTGGCTCTTCCCTCCCTCTTTGCTTCCCCCCGTCGCCCCGTGGTGGGGCCACTGGAACAGCGAGCAGCTGGGGGTGTTTCCACAGCGCCCAGGCACAAAGGCTCCCGGGACCTGGCCGGCGGCTGGTCCCAGCCCCAGCCGGAGAGCTGAGAAGGGAGGATGGTGCCCCACAGGCTGCCAGGGTGTCTCTGTCCGGGTCCCCACGCCTGGCAGACCCACCTGGCGAGTGCGCAAGGCTGGTGTGTAGACTTAACTCTGGGCAGCTTTGTGGGGGGCAAGTGTGCCTCCAACATTGTGCAGCCTTGAAATGGGGTGCTCTCATTTGCTCATAGAGTTTAAAATGAAGAATCTACAAATTCTAGGGTAGATGGTGGGCTGTTCTTTTAGAGGGAGTCTCCTGGCTTTGAAAAATACAAGAACCCAAAGGGTTTTGGCCTCATGTTAATTTTAAAGTGGCGATGAAGGAGACAGCAGCTCCCTGGAGGAGGCATCCAGAATCCTGCGGTCTCTCACAGTCGTGAGAACGAGGCCAGAGCTGGGCAGGGAGAGGCCGGTGGTGGAGGCTGCGATTCCCACTGGGAGCCCCTGGGGCCGAGGGGCCTGTCCCGCAGCAGGGGGTAGTGCGTGAGCCAGATCTCAGCCAAGGGTGGGCCGGGGCAGCTCAAGTCACCAAGGCAACCAGCCTCGTCTTTCCCTGAGAGCTCAGGTGGCCTTCAAAGTGGGGGCCTCTAGGCCGGGCGTGGTGGCTCACGCCTGTCATCCTAGCACTCTGGGAGGACGAGGCGGGAGGATTGCTTGAGGTCAGGAGTTTGAAACCAGCCTGAGCAAGAGCGAGACCCCTTCTCTACTATAAATAGAAAGAAATTAATTGGCCAACTAATATATATAGAAAAAATTAGCCGGGCATGGTGGCGCATGCCTGTAGTCCCAGCTACTCGGGAGGCTGGGGCAGGAGGATTGCTTGAGCCCAGGAGTTTGAGGTTGCTGTGAGCTAGGCTGATGCCACGGCACTCACTCTAGCCTGGGCAACAAAGTGAGACTCTGTCTCAACAAAAAAAAAACAAAGTGGGGGCCTCTGGCCCCGGGTCTTGGCAGGGCCAACTTGGCGGGGGCGAGTTTTCTCCTGTGACAATGGACTGGCCCCTTTGGGAAGCAGGACGTGGTCAGAGCCGGGCCGGTGGAGACAGGGACGTGCCCGTCTCCCCTGCTCGGGTCTGCAGAGTGACACGTGTGGCTGTTGCACCAGCCCAGACTCGGGGCCCCACAGGTGCTCGGCCTCGTGTTGTAAATAAGTGCCATGACCAAGAAGGACCCATCTCCTGGGTCCACGGTAAGCACGGTGGGGCATCTGGTGTCAGACGGCTGGGTTCACATCCTGGCTCCACGTGGGAGTTGGGTCCGTCGGAGCTCCCAGCTCACGGGTCGTGGTGGGGGTGGGTGCGCTGGTTTTGGGGGGCCTTGGCAGGGCGCCTGGCGCGTGGACTCGGAATGTTCCGCAAGGGCCCCCAGAGCCAGCGCCCACTCCACAGCACCTCAGGCACCCCGGCTCAGCGCTGTCCCCCCAGGCAGCCCCGGGGAGGGGAAGGAGGCCAGCAGGTGGCCCGGGGTCTTGCCTGAAGAGGGCCGGGGCTCGAGCTGTCTGCCACCCTGGGAGAAACAAGCCGGGCCTGACCGCACGTTCCAGCTGCCTCACGCCTGCGCCGTGTCGCTCTTTCCCGCAGCAACACGGAATCCCCATCCCAGTCACGCCCAAGAACCCGTGGAGCATGGACGAGAACCTCATGCACATCAGGTGAGGCGCACGCACGCCCTCCACTCCGCCAGCAGGGCAGCGCTGGCGAGTGCACGCCGGCTCCTTGGCGGTGACCCCCCCAGCCGTGGTCCCTGCCCTGCTGGAGCCGAGAGGCCTCCGAGAGGACAGGCATCAAGCCACCCGGCTCATGCACCGCCCTCGTCACAGTGCTGCTCACTGCCCTGGGGCATAGATCATGGGGACACGGCCTCATCCCAGGCATCAGGGAGGGCTTCTTGGAGGAGGCGGCATTTGAGGTTAAAACTTCAAGGATGTCCTCAGACCAGAGCTCAAGGATGAAGAAGGGGCCCAGCCAGGGCACAGGGAAGAGTGCTTAAGGCTCAGGGAACAGCATGTGGGAAGCCGCCCGAGAGCAGAGCCCCCCACGTGGCGCCCTGGGGCTGTCCACTGCAACGTGCAGCTCCCGCAGCCAACTGTGGTGGCCCAGAATGTTCCGGGCAGGCTTGGCAACCGTTGCTTTGGCAGAGAGAAAAAGGCCACCAGACTTGTCAACACGATGGGTGTGTGCGTTGGGGGCGGGGTGTGCTGTGTCTCCCCCACATGACGCCGGTCTCCCCTCTCCCCTCCACAGCTACGAGGCTGGAATCCTGGAGAACCCCAAGGTAATCCCCCGTTCCCTCCGAGCCAGCGTCCTTGGCGGTGGCCGCTCCGGGCCGAATTTGTAGCCTAATTTGAAATTTCACGGGGGCGGGCGTGGGGCCTGCCGAGCCCTGCCTGTGTCCCGCCCCGCCCCTCCACGCTGTGTTTTCACACCCCTCCCTGGTGCCCGCCCTGGGATGAACAGGGGAGGGGACATTTCAGGGCGGCAGGGAGGGTGTGACCGTGAGACAATGGGGGCCCTAATTAGGCAGATGAGACCCTCGTGGGAGGGCCCAGCCTGTGCCGCTCTCAGGCCACCCCAGTTGCAGGGCGCAGACCGGAGCCTCAGGACCCCCGTGGCTGGGTCTGGGTTCCACGCCCGCTGCCAGCCACCCCGAGCCCCAGGCTGGCCGTGCTGGGCCCTCAGCCCTGCGTGAAGTTTAGGGTCTCTCTCCCGGGATGGGGGGTTCTTTGTGTCCACCCTGGCGCCGGGGGAGATGGGGGGAGGGCCAGATCCATCATGGGAAGAGAAAACTCTCTTTGTCCCCGAAGGACTGCGTCTCGCTCCCTGGCCCAGCCCCGCGCCGGGCGGCTGGTTGGGAGGTGGGGTGGGCTGCCGGCTGACTTTAGGGGAAGAGTGGTTGTTTGGGGGGGCCGTGCACTCGGCAGCTGGGCCTGGGGGGGTCCCAGAGCGCCAGCTGGAGGGGCGGCCGCCGGGCTTTGCGTGAGACCGGGAGCGCCGGAGCTCGGCCCAGGGTGCCAGGTGGCTCCCCAGGACCCGGGCGTCTCTGACGTCCGCCCTGCGTGCTGCCCCCCGGACAGTGTCAGCCACAGCATGGGCACGCCGGCCGCCGGCCCCGAGGCCGGCACGGGGCTGGCGTTTTCCCGGTCGGCTTCCTTGAACGCTGCCCCTGAGCATCTCGCTCTGTGGGTGAGGCCAGAGCAGGACTCGCCCCAGGGCACCAGCCGCCCAGCGAGGACCAGGCCCAGGCCCCTCCGTGGTCCCCCCACTGCCCACGGCCCCCTCCTGCCCACTGGCCCGCTTGGTCCAGGCCTGTCACTCAGGAGAGCGGCACCCTTGCACCCTGGGGGCTGATGGCCCTGCGGGGCTGCCGCCTGCTGGCCACAGGTTTTTCCAGTTCATGCTCTGCTGACCCCATGACACTCAGGCCAGCCACCCCCAATTAGCAAGTCAGTCACCAGCAAGGGGGCCTGCACGGCATCCTCCCAGGCTCCAAGCAAGCCAGGAATCCACCCCCACCCCTCTCCAGCCAGCCTTCCAGAAACGAGGCCCCCCCGAGAATAGAACACCTCAAGATTGGGGAGCAGAGCTGAGGCCAGAGGGGACATCAGCCTTTGACAGTGCCCACGGGGCCTCGGGCTTGGTGCAGGTGACTGTGTTGCTGCGGCTGGTTCTCAGCCCCAGCCTGACAAGGGTTTCCTCGGCCCCAGCCTGACAAGGGCGGGGAAGGGTAGGTAAGTGCTGCGAGTGTCTTTATTAAGGATCCTGCCGCCCACTCAATACTTGAGTCCCAGAGATAGGAAACCTGGGTCTAAATCCCAGCTCTACTTATTGCTGTGCAGCCTTGGGCAAGTTACCCAACCTCTCTGAGCCTCTGATTCCTCTTGTACAAAGTGGGAAACCACAGCATGTCCCTCTTGGGACATCTAAGGCCCTTGGGCACAGGGCAAGGGCTCAATCGTAGAGATGGGGGTCCTGCCCTCCCTCCCCAGGCCAGCTTTGGAGAGGAAGGGGCCCCAGTCCTCTCCTGCTCGGGGACCCTTCTCATCAAGTGGGACAGGCTGGGCTGGAGTCGAGGGGAACATCATTCCTGCCCAGAGGCCTGGGGCCTGGCCCAGGTACCCAGGGTCCAGCCACCTGGGCAGCGGGTCTGCGCCAGCCGGCCAGGACTTTGCAGGGGGCGCTAGACGCCAGGACCTGCCCTTGCCTCTCTGGATCTCTGGTCCCCCTGAGCCCCGGCATCGGGGAGCCCGGCCCCTCCCCCGCTCCAAAAAAAGCCGGGGACCTGCGGCAGGGAGAGTTTGCAGGCAGATGGCTGAGCCATTTTCTGCCTCCGTGAGGGCTGATTGAAGGGCAATGAGGCAGCTAATGCGAAGAAAGATAGAAATTTACTTGCTTTAACTTCATACGGCCCACAGTGAAAGAGTTCATTCAGCGCCGGCCCGCCATACCTGATGGATGAATAAACCATTTGCAGCATCGATCATGCCTCTACATCATGGTTTAGTTCATGGGCCATTTGCTCCCAATCTCTCCTTCTCGGGCCTGTTTCATGCTTTCTTTTGCCCTCTCCCCCTCCCCCCACCCCCTCTCTCTCTCTCCCTTTTTCTTCCCTCTCTTCCCTCCCCCGCTGGATGACATTGGAAGTGAGCCCTCCCGCTGGGATGGATAAATAGATGGCATTGATACTCGGCAACAAACTATTTGTCATTTGAACTGGGCTTTTAGGAGGGAGAGTAAAAAGAAGGCAGGCGCCCAGCCACCTCGGGATGCAAAGCAAATGTCATTTTATTTCTATTTAGTTATTTCATTTAATCGGCGGCGCTCTCAGGTGCCCGCGAGACAGCTGCTGCTGCCGCCGCAGAGTGCAGGGGCTCGCGCCGTGTCCGCCTGCGAACGCTGCCGGCCTCCACTTCTGCTTGGGGCTCTGTCGGGGAGTGTGGCAGAGAGAACCAGACAAACGCTGACAGTCGGGCCCAGGGCAGGTGGAGGTGGGGAGGGGGCAGGGAGTGGGCCGGGAGGGGGCCGTGGGTCGTGCTGGCCACCCAGGGCTCCGACCTTTCTTTCAGCTGAGGATGAGCCTCCTCAGGCCTGTGTGTGCCCAGGGGACGCAGCGGTGGGCCTGCCCCCTGGGTGACGCTGGCTCTCTCCGGCCAGCGACCTCACAGTTTCTCAGCCCAGGGTACTACAGCCGCTGAGACGCAGCATAGGGTTGGGGACAGGGCAGTCCCCTGGGCTGGCTTCCCAAGTGCGGTTTGGGCAAGCCACTTCTCAGCCTCGGCTTCCACCCTGGTGGCTGGAGGCATCCGGCTGTGGTTGTCAAGGACTCCTCCTACCTCCTGGGGCCCGTCTTTAAGATCAGTTCTGCCAGGAGCAGCGACTCAGGAAGCTGAGGCAGAAGGACTGCTTGAGCCCAGGAGTCTAAGACCAGCCTGGGCAGCATAGCAAGAGCCCATCTCTACAAAACAATTTAAAACTTAGCCAGGTGTGGCGGCGCACGCCTGTAGTCCCAGATACTCAGGAGGCCGAGGTGAGAGGACCCCTTGAGTCCAGGAGTTCAAGGTTAGAGTGAACTATGATCGTGCCAGTGCACGTTAGCCTGGGCAACAGAGCAAGACCCTGTCTCTGAAAAAAAAAAAGAAAAAAGATCAGTTCTGGGTTCCTGATGCCACCCCACAAATGGACACTGACAAAGGGACGCCACTGGCCCCATCACTCTGCAAGTGGGTGGGCGAGGCCGTCACAGGCCCCGTCTGAGCTCAGAGGTGGAGCTAGAAAGATCAACCATCAGTGTGCACAGGACTAAGGGGACAAGGGACAAGGGATTTTCAGTGCTACAACTAGGAGAGTCCCAGGAAACCCGGATGGCAAAGTGACGGCAGGAGAGTGATCCAAGGTGCTTTTCTCGGCCCGAGCAGGGTGGGGAGGCTTCTGCAGGGGCGTTTTTCCAAGAGAGGCCCTGCTCAGTGCATCCCCTGGGGTCTTTTCCAGCCGTTCCCTCCACCCACGGGGCTCGCTACAGTTTGCACCGGGCCTTCCCTGGCATCTTCTTGTGTGTTTTCATGTCCAATTAAAAAAGAAAACCTGTCTCCACTCTTAAGTTGTAAGATAGTCACAGGCAGGTGTCATTTCAACCATTTTACAGATGGGAAGACTGAGGCTCCAAGAGGCAAAGTAGCTTGCCTGAGGCCCCACAGCCTGAGGTCCTGATCCTGGCGTGGGGGTACTTCCTACCCCTCCGAAACCCAACGCATGTTTGATGAGGGCCTCGTGGGGCCCCTGTCTCCGGCGTGGCCCGCACGGAGCTCACAGCCGCGGCTGCGGTGTCTCCCGCTCAGCCTCGATTTCTTCACCTGTAGATGGGGTGACAGTGCTTGACCTTCTTGCCAAACAGGGCTGCTGAGGACACACAAAAGAAACTGCAGGGGGAAAGTGACACGTGAACGTTTGCAAGGTTTGGAAAGCAAAGATTTAAGGGACTGTCGGCAGGTGGACAAGAACAGCTGGGCGCAGGACGCCCACAGGAGGGACTTGAGCCGCCAGGCCCCAGGGGGACCCCGTCCCCACGGTGGCAAGTGTCCAAGCCACAGCCTGGGAGAGCCGGGCCTGCAAAGGCAGGAGGGAATGCTGCGAGCTGCAGCCCTGAGCGGCCCCTCCGCCGCCGCCCCTCAACACGCCCAGGGAGAAATATACATAAAGGTTGATGTGTTTTCAAATGGGTTTTGCTTTGCTCTTCTCTTTCCTCCCTGTGAGTATTAACCTCGGGGACCCTGGGGACGGCTCGGCTCGCCGGAGCACCTGCTGGGGTCACACGCAGTCATTAGCTTTGCGGTCAGTGCAGAATGAACCCCAATTCCCGGTGCCGGCGAGAGCGTGCGTGCCCACTCCCGGAGGCCGCCGGAACGCCGCCTCGCTCCTCCGAAGTCGCACTTTTTCCTGCCTGACTTGTTCCTCTCCTGCTATTCTGCCTCCAGCTGTGGGGGCGTCGAAGGAAAAGATGAGATCAAGTTGAGGGGAAAAATTGTCTGATTTCTTGAGCCCTTTGTTTCCCAGGCCCCTGGCAAGCAGGGCGGCGGGGCTGGGGGCTGGGGCTGGTGGGCCGCACCAGCTGCTGCGGAAGTGCCAGCGTCGGCGCCGGGTGCTGCGGAGAGGAGAGGGGTGCGGGTCCCCGCAGGGGCGGGGTGCAGGGTGTCCGGGGCTGGCACCCATCCTCCGACCTCTCTCCGTCTTTTGTCAGAGCCAAGCCCCTCCAGGTCTCTACACAAAGACCCAGGACCCGGCCACAGCGCCCAACAGCCCCGACATCCTTGAGATTGAGTTCAAAAAAGGTACGTGCCCGGCTCCTTTCCCGCCCTGCCTGGGAGCCTGGGCCCGCCGTGCCCAGAGTGGGGGCAGCGGCTTCCAGGGCTCCCCACAGCCGCCTTCCCTGGGCGCGGAGCCGGGGAAGCTTCCCGGCTTGGGAGGAAAGACCCCCGGCTGCCCCTCACACCAGGTCTGCAGCGAGGGCATGCAGTCTCTGAGCCGCCGCTCGGCTGTCCTGGCCCTCAGTTTCCCTGTCCGTACGCGGGAGGCAGGGTGCCTGCTGCTGTCCCCGAGCAGAGTGTGGTCCGCGTGGGAGGCTCTGCCACCAAAGGCCCCTGGCCAGTGGCAAGTCTTGGAGAGCTGACCGCAGGGCCACTCTGAACCCCCATCAACAGCCTCAGCTCGCCCTAAGTTAGCTGCGCGGAGCCTCGCCCCCCGACCCGGGGTTCAAAGCTGCAGCCTCTTGCCCCCCTCCGCAGTGGGGGGCGTCCCGACCTCCCCCCATCCCCGCTGCCCTCAACAAGAAGTGTTCACCGGCCTGGCCTTTGTGCCGAGGTGCCTGAGCTCGGCAGATGGACGTTTCTTGCCTGGAGGAAGGAGTGGAGACATCGATCAGGCTCACAGTGAGAGCTCAGGGGGTCCGAGGAGAGGACCTTTCCCGGAGGCTGCAGAGACCAGGGAGGCTTCCTGGAAGAGGAGTTGTAGGGCAGGGGCAGGACGAACCGAGAGGAGGCAGGAGGACATCTCGAGCCCAGGCAGGGAGTGGAAGGAGAGGGGCCCCGAGGACAGGCCTGCTTGGCTCTGAGGCTCGGCCTTTCCCCAGGGCACCTGGGAGGATCAGGGCAGGGCAGCACCAGGCTGGTGGGGGGGCAGAAGGTCAGACACCACCCTCCCTCTTCTCTTGCTGGTGCGACCTTGACAACCACCTTCACCCCTCTGGGCCTCAAGGAGCCCTTGAGTAAAACAGGCCACAGGAGTGATGCTCACAGGTGCCCATCATGGCGAGCGGTCACTCCGGGGCCGACCCGGCCCCTTCGAGGCCCCCGAAGGCAGCTGGCGCCCCAGGCCTGGTCTGTGGGCACGGAGCCTGGGAAGATGGCGAGGGTGGCAGGCGGGTCTCCGGGGCAGAGGGTCCTGGGCGCAGGGCTCCAGGAGCCGGGCAGCCCCACAGGCTGAGCTGGAGGAGAAACGTGACCCATTGTAAGGATTTGGGGACTGTCTGGAAGGGAAAAAAAGACGGGAGGAGCCCTCCCCTGGCCAGTTCCCATTCACTCTCTAGTTAATTTATTTGAAGTTTTAATCTAATTATTAACTATTTTAAAGGCTAAGAGGCTTTCTCCGGCAGCAGCACCAACAATGTCACCTCTTCTCCTGGGCAGGCCCCAGCGAAGGCCCCAGCGAAGGCCTATAATAGGGCGGGGGGGGAGGAAGGGAGCGGGGGGAGGCGAGGGGTGGCGAGAGGGGCTTAAGGTTCATTATTGGGCAGGCTTACATTTAATAGCAATTTACAACCAAGTTATAAAACCCCTGGAAATGGGGGTTAAGAATGGCGCGGCTGACAGCGCCTTGAGCGCAGCCCCTCCAGGCGGCGCCTGGCTAATAAAGACTCGAAAGCCGCTATTGAGGCCTGATTGGCACCCGGTGGCTCGGCCCATGGTAATGAGCCGGGCAGATGGGTGGGGGATTAGCCGCCAACTTTGAACAGCTTTTCTTTGTCACTGTTTCAGCTCTCTTGTTAGCTCCTGATACATTTATTGCTCATTTCACACCGCTCGAGAAAGTGCCCCTTGCTATTCAAAGTCAGCCCTGACCCACCCACGGCCCCCCCACCCTGCCACCCCCCTCGCCAGACCTCGTCCCTCGCCGGGCCGGCCGCCTCCCTGCTGCCCTCCTGCCACCCCAGGCCCGACTCCGGGACTCGCGGCCGCCGCCGACACCTCGCCCGCCGGAGTGGGCACCGTGTCCCTCCGTCAGTCAGATGGCTGCATGGGGGTCTGGGGTGCGGGGTCAGGGCCGGGGTCCGCCTGACAGACGGGGGGGGGGCGTGTGTGTGTGTGCGTGTGTGCGTGTGTGCGTGTGCGCACAGGCGAGCTCAGCCGCACCTCGGCCCGGCGGCCCCCGGGTGACTGGTGGGACAGAAGGTGCTCCCGGAGTAAGACAATGGTGGAGCGTGAAATTCAATTAGTTCAGGGCCTGGTTCCAATTTCACAGCCCCTAAATGCAAAAGGGGCAAAGAGAATGGGAGGGTGGGGGAGAGCGTTTTTATTGCATTTTCCCTTTCATTCTGGGGGGCTTCCTCGCCCCTTCTCTCCCCCCAGCAGGCCTCAACCTGCACAGGGCTTTTGAAGGAGTCATTTGGAGTCCATATCTGTCACATCCATTTAAGGCGTTGCGGGCGGAGGGAGAGGGCGGGGCGGCGGGCGCAGTCTCCTCCGCTGAGCCTGGCCCCAACGACACCCACTGCCCTCTCCTCCCCCCTCCAGGGGTCCCCGTGAAGGTGACCAACGTCAAGGATGGCACCACCCACCGGACCTCCCTGGAGCTGTTCGTGTACCTGAATGAAGTCGCGTGAGTGTCCGCAGCCCTGCCCGGCCTCCTGGGGGCCGCCCTTTGGGCAAACACCGGCCTGGCCATTTCGGCTACTGGTCACAGCTGTGATTTAGGGGCGGGGGAACAGGATGTGTCCTAGCCCTTTGGGCATAGAGAGTCTCCCGGACCAAGGGGGGCTGGTTTGGCAGGAGAGTTCCCGTGGTCCTCATGGAAATCCCTCAGCCTTGAAGGTAACAGCCCCAGGGGGCCTGCTGTCCCCGGGGGACCAGACTGGGGCTCCCAGGTGCCCAGCTGGACCGAGGCGAGGATAGAAGGACAGGTGAGCAGTGGTCAGCACTAGT
Organism: Mirza zaza; assembly: GCA_008750895.1. Classification (NCBI taxonomy): domain Eukaryota; kingdom Metazoa; phylum Chordata; class Mammalia; order Primates; family Cheirogaleidae; genus Mirza; species Mirza zaza. Next base: position 17,623 of record VSMD01033017.1, read on the forward strand.
GCTAGGCAGGGCCCCAGGGCAGAAGTGACAGAAGGAGCCAGCTGAACTCACTCAGTGACCTGGGCAATCCCTGCCCTCTCTGGGCCTCAGTTTCCCCACCTGTACAGTGGGCACTCAGAAGACATGAGCCTTGGATCCTGAGGTGGAGCCTAGGCCCTGTGTGTGGCTCACACTGTGGCAGCCTGCAGCCGGGAGCCCAGCTGGGTGGGTGACAACTGACCGGTTCTTCCCGCAGGGGCAAGCACGGCGTGGGCCGTATCGACATTGTGGAGAACCGCTTCATCGGCATGAAGTCCCGAGGTGAGGCCCGGCACCAAACCCACGGCCCCCTGAGCCCCCTCCCGTTGGTATGTCGCTCCACCCAGGCCACGCGGGTGACCTTGGGCGTGTCCTTTCACCCCACCAGACTGTGGTATCCCTCCTGCGAAGTGGGGATAACAGGCCCTTTGCCACTGACCTCTGAGGGTGTAATGAGAAGCGCTGTTCCAAGATCTGGGGGAGGGGCCGTGGGGGGGCCGGGGCAGCCTCAGAGAGGGGAAGCCAGGGCCAGGCCTGGAGGCCAGGCTCTCTTATGTTCTGGGAGGGTCGGCCAGGTCCGCAGGGCCGATCTCGTGGTCAGTAAGGATGCGTGGAGGACGCCGGCCAGGCAGGGCGGAATCTCGCCAGGGGTGGGCGCTGTGGGCTGCACAGGACCGTGAGCCGGCCAGGGCTAACCCTGTCCCACCGTCAGGCGCAGCGCGAAGGCCCGTGTTCTAGGGACGGGAAGGGCTCTCCCTCTAGGCTGGCCAGCCCTGCAGCAGCTTCTGTCTGGGCTGGGGGGAGGGAGGTTGGTCTCCAAGCAGGTGCCTCTGCCTTCCTGTCTTCTCTTAGTAACCCAGTCCCGTGGTTCCCTTTGCCAGTCACCCATTCGTCTCGACCACACCCCTCTCCTGGACTCAGTTTCTGCGTCCATATGACAAGGGGACCCCATGTCCCCGAGAGTCTGCCAGCGTGTGATATAGCAATGCTGTGTTCTTTGGGGGACTCTAAGAAGGGGAGGACGAGGCTTCAGCAGTTGGAGCCCCTGATTGCACCTGAAATTTTAATATTGGGGGTCGGGTCAGGAGCCCTATTTTGGCAGATGTTCAGACCACTGTGCTTAAGGTCCACGGGCAAAGCTAACACAGCCAGGTAAAACCAGGTCGGGTAGGGTCACGGCCCTTTGTCCTTCAGGACATGTTACTAAGATTCTAAAAGCCAAAGACAGCTGACCACCAGCCATCAGCTGTTAGAAAAGGGTGGTGGCGGGGGATGGGGGGCAAGATGCCTGGGGTTCTTGTCCCAAGTTTGCCCAATGACTTTGGACTTGTCATCTCTGGGCCTCAGTTTCCCCAAGTGAAATGTGCTAAGTGGAGGGTGGGAGTTGGATCATTCTGGCTCCAACCTGTTTGAGTTTCCCTCTAAGCTGTGGAGAGGCAGGGAGTGAGCGGGGGGCTTTGCCTCTTGCCACAGCTATTATCCCTGGGAAGCAACCTAATTGAAACTCTCTGGGGAAGGCCTTGTAGAGAACAATGTCACTAATTAGCTGCTCCCTTTGTCCTGCTCACCTTTGTCTCTTACCTATATTAACATCTGATTTAATGTCCCTTTGTCTCAACCTGCCCTTGGGAGCCAGCACAATGCAAGTCCTCCAAGCAGAGCCTTGGAGGGACCTTGGGGAGCCAGAGGCCAGACGCCCCCAAGGCTGGGGGGAGGGGAGGGCTTGCTCAAAGTCCCCGACATGTCAGTGGCAGGACCAGGACTGATGCCTGGACCCAGAGAGGCATGGAGTGGGGTGGTGCTAAGGGCTTGGGCTCTGGAGTGGGACGGCTCGGGGCTTGAACCCACGTGTGATGGCAGAACTGGTGCAAAGGAAGTACTCCACAAATGGTGCTTGGTCACCAGGGGATGCCGGGTGAGGACAAAGGCGGCCTGGCCTTCGGGAACTGTCAGTGTGGTGTTGGGGTGTCCAGCACTACCCCTGTTGCCATGCCCACCCCCTGCCCATGGCAGGCGTCACTAATCGGTTGTGGCACTGTCCTGCTGGCTCCGAGCAGGCACTGGCAGTCGATCGGGATTGGCAGGAGTGGTGAAAATTGATTGCCTGCCCTTACTGGAAATGGCGTCTGCTGTAGGGGGAGAGTCAGGGCAAAGTGGACTAGAGGAGGCAGCGAGTGAGGAAGGCCTGGACTGTGCTATTCTGGGAAGACACCATGGAGGAGGAGGCAGGAGAAGGGCTTCAAGTGGCAGAATATGGAGTGGAGGGGGTATAGCAGAGCATCTGGGCAGGGAGGCAGGGAAGGGCGGGAGGCACCCAGGTGGCCCGTTAGTGGTGGGTTGGGTCTGCTGGGGACTGAGCCTAAAGGCACCTGGGGAGGTGCACTGAAGAGCTGGTGCCGAGGGCCCGGGCTTTGGTGTCAGACCTGAGTCCCGATTTTGCCTCCATCGCCATTGGGAGAGCTCGTCCCCGAAGAAGGTCAGAGCGGTGAGATCAACAGTCTGTTCCAACGCCCTTGGCTCCTTACCGCCCGCCAAGGACAAGCCCAGCCTTCACTCTGCCCAGGGCTTGCGTATGTGCCTGCCGGGGTCTGTCCCTGAAAGTACAGAATTCGGTCTGAGCATTGTGTCATGGGGGAAGAGAATCAGGATTCTGACTCTGAGAACTTGTTGCGTGACCTTAGGAAAGTTGCTTTCCCTCTCTGGGCCTCCAGTTGTCAACCCTACGGACGTTCTAGCTGGCCTGTTTTCTTGCCTGGGTTGGGGGACGAGAGAAGAAAGTTGCTTGGCAATTTTAGGGCGGTGTCTTGTTTTCATTTCCCAACTCCAAATATTTCCCTGCAAGAGGCAAAGAGTGGAGACTATGCGTTAGGGCTCGGTGGAGTCCCTCGTGACAAGGCCTTTATTAAGTGTACAGTCACAGAAGAAGCTGTTAATCGTCAATTATACCGAGGGCAGAGCAGGAAGATGCCACTGCCCGTATCTCGGTGTACGAGGGGAAAATGTCATTTGTATTGACTTTACAAAGCTCGTAATTGAACTTTGTTAACAGCTTGTTTTCTCCTCGGGGTGGGGTAGGAGTTGGACGGCACCGGTGCCTGGGTTGGGGTGGCCTGGTCAGCCCGCCAGGGCCTTGGGGTCAGGGGACCAGGGAAGCTGCAGATGGGGTAGCTGTCTCTGTATTGTGGCTGTTCACATCGTCATTATCACATTATCTTTTTAACTCCAGAGGGGGGCTAATTAAGTGAAGTAAATGAAATCAGTGGGGAGGAGAAGGGGGGCAGGGCAGGCAGGGGGGCAGCGGGAAGGGAGGGAGCCAGGGCCTGTCCTTTGGCTCACATTCCCCTCTCTCTGGCCCCGACTTCTCCAGCCACCCTGCCCTCCCCTCCCCTCCCCTCCCCTGCCTGCCCAGCATCACCTCTGTGACTCCTCCTCCTCCTCTGGCCTTCCTTTCCTCCCCCCTCTGTGGACTCCCCGCTCTCTGTTCTCCCCTTCCTCCTCCCTCCTCTGGGGTGTCTGCTTTCACCTCTTCTTCCAGGCACCCCCACGTCTCTCCCACCCTCCTGCCTCCCTTTCTCCTCTCTCCTCCACTTGCTGGCCTAGAAGGAACAAGGGCTGCCACTCACTTGCCCATCCTGCCCGCCCACCTGTCCAGCCCTCCCAGAGGCTCTGCTCAGATGGAACATTCCAGATGGAGAGTAGAGGGAGACCTGGGAAGCAAAGGGGGGTTCAGTCCCAGAGGCCCACCCTGATTCCCAGGATGGGGCTCGCCGGGCCCCAGGAGCTTAGAGGATGGCTAGAGTCCCACCCTGACTTGCCTCCCCGTCACCATGGCAACCGCCTCCAGCCTTGGCCCTGGTACCTAAGAGGGGAGCCTCTGGGCTCCAGCCAACCTTCCTTCCCCTGCCTTTCCAAATCTCTGCATCTGGGTACTGCTTTCCCGAAGGACCAGGGAGGACCAGGGCCTCTGCTCTGGGTGCCCTAGCCCCCAGCCCCCTCCAGCTGGGCTGGCAGATCCCACTCAATTCTGAGAAATCGCTCGGTCCGGGCTAACCTGGCTGGCAGCCTCGGGAAGAGACGAGAGGGATTTAAGTGGCAGCAGCCACTTGCTCCCACCTCTTCCTGCGTGGTCCACTCTGCCCCCACCCCGGCCACCCCTAGCTCCTCACCCTTCTCCCCACTCCCCCTCCCGGCAGTAATTATGGTGTGATTGAAGCTGCTCCACGGAGAACTGCTGACACCTCTGTCTTTTTCCTGTAAACACGGAGAGATGAAAATAGACACTTGGAGCTGCTGTGAGTGTCACTCGAAGATGTCTGTTGTCTCTTCCACAGCAACACAGAGGCTCAGCTGTCATTTCCGCCTTCTCTTTGCGCAGTGGTTTGTATGCCGACTGTCAAGAGCCCCAAATTCATAGTCTTTTAGCATCAGGTTTCTGTCACAAATTTTTTTAAAGTCATTTTTTTTCCCCAGAAGAAATACACAGAAATCATCTGTTGCCCCCTACCCCTGTGGAGAAGAGAGAGGAGATCTTTAAAATGTACACACACACACACACACACACACACACACACACACGCACGCACACGCACACACACGTGCACACACAGCAGCAGCAACCTAAAAACAAGCTTTTTGTTCAGCCACAATTAACTTTAACACCTTCCAGCGAAGGAGCAGCGCTATTAATTGTGCCGGCATGTCTATGGCTGCAGCTTCCTCTCTTGCCCACAGGCCCTGCTGAGGCCACCTCGGGGGGTTGGGCAACCCGGCTGGCGCTGGTGGCTCGGGAGGAGCTGGGTCCTGCCCGCCCTCTGCCCCACCAGGCGTCTCTGCTCCCCACGGTGCTGGCCCCACTTTCTGGGGGCACCTGTGATGGGTCGGTAGCTGGGGAACCTGGGGCAAGTCATAGCTCTCCCTCAAGCCCTGAACCCCACCTGCCTTCCCTCTCTCTGGGCGGCTGGAAGGTGATCATGCTGCTAGAATGTAAGAGCAGCGGAAACTCGCAACCTTCTTGTTTTCCAGACAGGTTGCCTGGGGCTCAGAGAGGGAGCTGAGAAGGGCCGAGGTCACACACCCGCAGTCGGCCCAGCTAAGGACAGAGAAGCGGGGAGGCAGGCCCGGGTCTCTAGGAGTTGGAAACGAGGAGGGCTCCTGCTCTCGGCCCACCCAGGGTGGTGCTGTTGTGACTGTCTGTGGCCAGTGTAAGGACGGGCTTTGCAAGTTTTCGGGTTTTTCCAAAACATAGCGAAACTAGTCATTAGAAGGCCCATTTTCACCCCAGTGAGTGCTGAGTTCCTAGCACGTGCGGGGGAAAGACCAGCGGGCCTTTGTCAGCTCTCGCAGGCTCTTGGGAAACCGCTGGATTCTTGGCGAAATGTTTCTGGGCTGAATGAGAACCTGCCCGTTGAACATCGTTCTGCCGTTCTGGGGGCTTCGTACACACCAGTCTTTCTAGACAGGCCGCGAACTGTTAGCCTTTCTAGTGGCTTGGGACTGTCGGGAGCCACGTGTTTGTGGAGGCGCCCGGCCCCAGCCGCGGCCTGACTTCCTGCTGAGTTCTGGGGTCCCCGTTCTCAGGCTGCCAGCAACGTCCCTTCTCAGCCAGCTCCCTCCCTACCCGTCGCCGCGGGAACCATATTTACAAGAGCAACGGTGGGGCTGGGTGGGGGCGAGCAGGGCCTGAGGGACTCCCTAGGGAGCTGAGGCCTTGGGCCTCACGTGCAAACCTGGGGACACTGGCGAGGCCGTTTTCTCCTCGAAGGCCACTGCCAGCTTCTGGCCGGCGGAGACTGCCCGCCAGCAGTGGGCGCAGGCTCTTTCACGGCGCTGAAGCCCGCGTCCGCGTCTGGCGGCCGTGTGGGGCTTTCACACGCACGTCTCCTGCGACCAGGGTGTCGGGGGTTCAGAGATGAGCGAGCCAGGCCGCAGGGAGGTTCTCTCTTGCCGGGAACACTCAGAGCCACGGCGAGAACCAGCCGGTTCCTCTGCGGCAGCAGCCAGCGCCCCGGCGTGGGTGTCCCTTCCCGCTTCGCCAAAGGCCCCGCAAGGACGCCTGGAGTCCAGCCAGGAGACCCCGATGCTGGCCCCGTTTCCCCTCTCGATGTCTGGGTGACATCAGGCATGTCACCCCCCCTCCCTAGGCCTCAGTCTTCTCGCCTATAAAATTGGCACGTTAGACGGGATCAGCGATTTACGGACTGCTCGGCGGGCCCAGCAGGGCTGCTGCCATCCCTTCCGTATCCCGGCTTCCGTCCGGGACTGTGCTTGCGTGTCAGGTTTGCAGCTAAAAGTCAGGTTTGAGCACATGGCGCTGGGCCGGCCCTGCAGAGCCTTCCCGTGAGCTCTGTCGTTTCTGTGACCGCGAGACCTAAAGACAATAGACTGAAGGATTCTCAGAGGGGGACACTCCCGACTCAGCCTCCCCAGGTCCCCTTTGTACTTTGGAGCTGAGAACAGTCTCCTTTCTGGCTTGGTTTTGTTTTTTTAAAATTGTGGTAAAATACACATAGCGTAAGATTTACCATTTTAAGCATCTGTAAGTGACAGTAAGTACCTTGACACTGTCATGCAACCGTCACCACCATCCGTCTCCAGAACTTTCGTCTTCCCCGGCTGGAAGTCTGTCCCCATCAGAACTCACCCGCCACCCCGCCCCACCCCTGGCACCCACCGTTCTACTTGCCCTCTGACCTGACTGCTATGGGGACCCGTACGAGGGGTCCTTGTGTCTGTTTTTGTGTGTCTGGCTAACTTCGCCTCGCACAGTGTCCTCGAGGTCCACCCACGTTGCAGCCTTTGTCGGCATCTCCTTCCTCCCTGAGGCCGAGCGGCGTCCCAGTGCGTGCACGGACCGCGCTTGGTTTCTCCTTCGCCCGTCGCCGGACGCTTGGCGGCTGCTTCCGTCTCTCGGCTGTTGTGATTAGTGCTGCTCTGCACACGGGGACAAACCCTTTCTGGTTTCTTTAAAGCAGCCAGCGTGGGAAGCTGACGGTGGTGAATTTTCAGGATGACTGAAAACTTGCCCCTTCAATGCCGTAACATCGTATGTCGCGGGAAGAAAGGACGCTTTCGGGGTAGCATTCAGGGAGATGGGGCGGCTATTGGCCCTCCTCGAGCCAGACAGCGGGTGCAGGGCAGGATTGCCCGGGGACAGCTCTGCTGAGCCCACAAGAGAGGCCACGCCGAGGGGCTGAGAAGGGCCTGGGCCGTGACCGTGGCCAAGCCTGCCTGTTAGTGCCCCAGCGTCCTCAAGTGCGGCATGGCCCCGCTGAGCGGGCCTTCCTCTGGACGTCTCAGCCCACGCGCCTCTGCGTCACTTCACAGACCACCTTGTCCAAGCAGGTTTTGCAAAGAAGGGAGGGACCTTGAACAAGACCCTCCCTGCTGACCTTCCAGCTTTGGGCGTCCACGGCCAGCTGAGCCACAGGCAGCAGACGGCACCGGGCAGGGACTCGGGGGCCTAGATTCTGTTCCCAGCTGCACCTAGCGCAAGTCCCGTCTTGCCGGCTCAGTTTCCCCATCTGTACAGTGGGGTTAGCCCAGGTGATGGCTCAAGCGGTCTCTGGAGAGGCCTGGCTGCAGAGCCCATGGGCTGAAGGTGGCACGTGTGTACACATGTGTACATGTATGTGCACAGCCGTCCCCCTCCCCTGGCTCCCTAGTGGAAGGGAGGAAGGGATATTTGGGGCCCTGGGCTCCACCATAGTCACTTTAATTACAGGTTTTCAGCCGCGGGCCGGTGGGCATGCATTGGGAAGGAGGGGGAAGCTGCTCCGAAACCCTGTCATTTTCCAACGTCTGAGGGCCTCTTCAAAGGGGGGCATCTAGACATTTTCTCCACAAGCCGCAGAGTGGACTGTCGTGGCCCCAGCATGAACATAATGACAGATGCATTTTGCAGCAAGCTGGGAGTGAATGGGTCCGACCGGCTTGTCTCCTGTCAGACGAGTCATTATTATTTTTTTTTTTTGTCATTTGCTGACAGTTTGGGTTTCATGCGTTTCTCTCTTTTTTCTCCTTTTCCCCCTGCCTGGAAAAATGGCTAGGTATCTACGAGACCCCAGCAGGGACCATCCTTTACCACGCTCATTTAGACATCGAGGCCTTCACCATGGATCGGGAAGTGCGCAAAATCAAACAAGGCCTGGGCCTCAAATTCGCCGAGCTGGTGTACACCGGTGCGTAAGACGCTGCAGCTGCGCCCTTCGGGCTCCACCTGCCCCTCGGGCTCCGGCCTTGCCCTCCCCTCCCCACCTGCACCCTCCTCCAAGACCCCCGCTGCCATCCTCGGGTGAGCCCCTGGAAGCTGCAGGCCGAGGGGGGCGTGGGAGAGTGCAGGGGACAAGGCAGTGAGGAGGGCGTGCCGGGACCTGCCTTGTTCACGGGGTGTCATGCGAGATGCGCCAACCCCCAACCCCCTGAGGTGCCCAGCCGCCCCCACCACCTGCAATTGGCATGACTCCAGCAAGGCCAGGGACGCATCACAACTTTCCTGGGAGGTCTGCAGGTCCTTTTGCAGATGAGGAAACTGAGGCAAGGGGGAAGGAGCTTGTACAAATTGACACAACCAGAATTGGCCCAGCTGGGTCTGACCACAAGTCAGACTGTCCCCAGGCAGAACCTGGAGCGGCCCCGAGAACTGCCGGGGGGGGGAGGGGAGGGAAGGGGGCTCCCTGACCAAGCACTCCGCCCAGCCTGTCCGGGAGCAGGCAGGAGCCAGATCTTGACCTTGAAGCCACTGGGGTGGCCACTGGGCCTGAGGCCCTACGACACACCCAGCCCCTGCGTGCAAGGATCAGGTGACATTAGCACCAGGTGTGCGTGGGGCCCCGTTTTATAGGCACCTTGCCCATTGTCGCAGAGTTGGAATCAGGCCTCCTGACCCCAAACCCAACCCTCAGGTTGCATAAAAGAGCCCCCCAGCTACAGTCCCTGGGTCGAGTCCAGCCTGTCACTTGTTTTTGTTCAGCCCAGGAACTAAGAATCATTTTCACATTTTTAAATCATGGAGACAGAAAAAATGTTTTAAATGCTATCTGGTGACATGTGAACATTATATAAAATTCAAATTTCAATGCCCACACATAGTTTAATTGGAGCACAGCCACAGTCAGGTGCCCGCGGCTACACTGGAGCCACAACCACAGAGTCGAGTGTTTCCAGAAACTGGACGACCCTAAGAGTCTGAAATATCCACTCTTTGCCCCTTTGCAGGAGATATTTGCGGGTCGGCTCTGTAAGGCACGTGGCCCTCACGTGGGGTATCGCAGCGAGCAGCCCCTCCAAGCTGTGGGGACAGGCTGCTGCCTGCGGCCACCCTGACATCTGTGGGGGCCTGGGCGTCAGGGGACCTGGGTACAGTTAGTGTTAGTGACAGACACCTGGGACAGGCTCTCCTCCCCTCCCAGGCCCTGGGGCTCTCGGCAGGGTTTGAGGGGGGCCGTGCTTATTGGCTGCCGCTATTACTCCCTGCCATTGTTCCCCGCAGCTTGGAAGCCAAGCCCCCACCCGCTTCCCAGGTACGGGCAGGTGTTTAAATACCATTGTCTCCCGCCGGCTCTCCAGCCAGGCGGGATTTCAAGGCTGAAAGGTGCATTTTGGTTACAAAGTAGGAGAGTCATTAAGACGTGGCGGCTGCCCGGATCCTGCAGTGGCCGAGGCTGCCACCAACCCCGCCATCTTGCTGCTGGCCCTGAGCCGGGCACCGGGCAGGTATTATCTAATCTCAGCTGCATGAGGGTGAGGAAACTGAGGCCCAGCAGGTGAAGACACATGTCCAAGCTTTCACAGCTGATGGTTGGCGGCTCCAGAGGCCAAGCTCAGCCGCACTCCAGTAGGTCCGGGGAGCCCTTAGCAAGGATGGCTGTGATAAGGGGAGCAGTGGGTGTCTGGGGCACCGCTTGGCTCCTGGCTGCAGGCATGGTCCCTCTTCTCCAGATGGCCTGGGGCGAGTCCCTGCTCTGTGCGCCAGGGACTCGCACAGAGCCCTCTAAATCCCAAAATGAGGTTCAGCAATTAGGAGATCTCACAAGGAACAAAAGCTCAGAGTGGAGGAGAGGGTCGTGGCGGGGGAGGGGAGGCTTAGCCCAGGTAGTCGTCGGAATATCAGCTCTGCCCAGGCCCTCACAGGTGTCACGGGCAACCTCAGGCAGCAGCAGTGTGTCCCCCACAGCTCAGAGGGGCTGCTCGAGGCCACTTCTCACACGAGGGACACATCAGTGGTACAGACCAGGGCTGGCTCGGGTGTGCTACATCACCTCCCTGTGCCTCAGTTTTCCCATCTGAAGACTGGGGATGGTGACACCACCTGTCTCAGGGTGAGGGCTGAGTGCATGAGGATTTGTGAAGCGTCTGGAATTGTGTCTGGCTCGCAGGAAAACCACTGTGTGTTCAGTCACTCAAACGCCCGGCATGGTTTCCAAACGTGCAGGCAGGAGCCTGAGGGCCTTGCCTGTGGCGGGTTTATGACCTCGGGCCGGTCTGTCTTTTCCAGGAGCCTCAGTTTCCCTTTCTGTAAAATAGATGGCACCAGGCAGAGGGCATGCCGGGGTCTCTTCTCATTTTTTTTTTTTTTTGAGACAGAGTCTCACTCTAGAGACTAGAGTGCCGTGGCATCAGCCTAGCTCATAACAATCTCAAACTCCTCGACTCAAGTGACCCTCCTGCCTCAGCCTCCCAAGTAGCTGGGACTACAGGCATGTGCCACCATGCCCGGCTAATTTTTTGTTTCTATTTTTAGTTGCCTGGCTAATTCTTTTGTATTTTTAGTAGAGATGGGGTCTTGCTCTTGCACAGGCTGGTCTCGAACTGCTGACCTCAAGCAATACATCTGCCTTGGCCTCCCAGAATGCTAGGATTACAGGCGTGAGCCACCGCACCCGGCCTCTTATCAGTCTTGTCTAGCTCCTGGCGTATGGAGCCACTGCTCTGCCGTAGCGCTTGGCTTCCTCGGAGCCCCTGTGGTCTCTGGGCCCAGATGAGGAAACTGAGGCATAGGGAAGGCTTCCTGCCCAGCCCCTCCCCAGATGCCCTGGCTTCTGTGACCACTGCCTCCCTGCATCTGTGAGTCTGTGTCAGACTGTCTAGCTCCCTCTCCTCTCCCCCAGGCCAGAATTTCCTGATCTGGCTGTCTGGGATTCAGGCAGACTCTCTCCCTCCAGGGGCAGCTTCCAGGGGCAGCCAGGCAGGACTGCAGTTCTAGGACCCGGGAGGGGCCCAATGGAGCCTCTCATTTAGGGGATATAGCTCACCTCTTCTCCCCTGGCCTCAGTTTCTTCAACAGTAAAATGGGCATAATGTACCACTTGCAGAGCGTTGTCTCAGTTACACAAGACCAGGTGTGTAGGGTGCTTGGCTGGACCCAGCAGCAGGGAGGAGGGGCCTCTCCAGCTCAGTCCCTGGCCCGCCCACAGTCAGCTGCGGGTCCAAGAAGAGCAGGGTCTCCCCCAGTGCAGCTCCAGCCAGGCTCACTGTCCCCCACCCCAGGCTGGATCTGCTGGGAAAAGAAACCTGAGCAGAGGACCGGTGGGGTGGAGGCAGGAGATGCCAAGATAAAGCCCAGGCCAGTTGCTCCCAGGCAGATCTCTGTCCTCCTTATCTCTGGCTCATCTCATGCCTGTCTTCCAGCCCCAGAACTTAATGAGCTAATTATCCCAACTCAGTCAGAAAGATGGCTGAGCCCAGGACTTTGGGGCATGGTGGGGCCTTAGGGACATCAGTGTTCCCTCCCAGAAGGGTCTCATGGCATGTTGGAGAAAGCCCTGGGCCAGAGTTAGGAGTGCTGTGTCAAGCCTGGGCTCTTACAGGCTTGCTGTGTGGCTTTGAACAAGCACTCTCCCTCTCTGGGCCTCTGCCTACCCGTCAACAGTGGGGGCTGGCAGAGGTCAGGCTGTCCAAGCTGCAAATGCAAAACGCTCAGTGCTCTGCGTGCATTCTCTCCTTGAATCCACCCCCCCCCATATTATCTCATTGTGCAAATGAGGCAACTGAGGCACAGGGAGGTTGTGTCACTTGTCAAGGTGGGGCTGGGATGTAAACTCACATGGTGGGACACTGGAGAGCGAGGACCCATCCTCCTCTCTCCCGGCCTGGCCCTCCCCCACCTCTGCAAGCCTCGGGACCCCATCCCAGAGAAGGCCTGTCCCCTTTCCCACGGGAAGCCTCGGCAGGTGCCTCTGGGCCTCCAACAATAGCGCGGCCCCTGGGCTGACCCAGCCCTTTATCAGGGCAGGAGATCACGCACCATCTGGCCCGGCAGCTGCCCAGGTGGGCTCACCTTCCCAGCTCCGTTTCAGGGAAACCCTAGCCTCGCCCCGTCCCTCCCCCGACCGAGGCCTGCCTGGCCAGCCTCCCCATGCAGACTAGAGAAGAGGCCCGTACTCCTCGGGCGCCTCCCGCCCCCATCTGCAGCCTGGGGCGCGGTCCAGCCAGAGGGGAAGCTCCGAGACTGTCATAGGAGGCAGAGTGGCTACCATGGGGGCCTGCGGAGGTCAAATCCAGGCTCCGCCCCCCCAGCCTGTGTGCTGGAGGCATTTCTTACCTTCCTCACCAGAAAGCAGAGGGGCTGGGGCTGCTTCTCGTGGGACCTGTTGGAATGAATCACAGGGTTTCTGCTTATGTATGTAAAAATGTCCTGTTTGCACGTGATGACACTAGCAGTGTGTGTAACAGAAAACGGTTCGCTGATCTCCGAGGGGCCCGCCCCTCCCCAGGCACACTCTTCCCTGCACTCCAGTTCAGGCTGCCCCTACGTCACTCACTCAGGGCTGGGGCCTCCGTGTGCAATATTACTGTGTCACCCCACTCAACAGATGGGGAAATAGAGGCAACAGAGAGGCGAAGGCCACACACCCAGGGCTGCCTAACCCTGAACCGCCACCCGGCCGCCCATACTGGGCACCAGCATCACCAGCCCTGGGCAGCACGAGCCTGAGTCCTGTCTCAGGTCTCCTGGCTCTTCTGTGAGACTGGAGCCTCCTATGGAGGTCTCCTGCTTCCCTGCTCCTCTGTGTCCCCAGCACTTGGCCCGTGACACTTCCCAAATGTCTGTGGCATGAAGCAAGGGGTCACTGCCCTCCTCCTGGCCCTTGGGAAGTGACTTAGGTGGTCACCTTCTACTCCCTTGAAAAGTTACAGGACAGGGGACTTGAGCACGTTCCCATACTCAGCCACTGGCAAGTGCCCATTGTGTCGGACTCAAGTGAACAAGGCAGACTCGGGCCTGCCCTCTCCGAGCCCCCAGAGGCAGTCAAGGCCTGCCATGGCAGGTGACTCTTCCTATGTCCCAGTCCTCCCTGTGCCCCAGCCCAAGGCAGGCAGCACGGTGGGCCTCCCTGGCACCCTCACATTTTCCGCAGGTTTCTGGCACAGCCCCGAGTGTGAATTTGTCCGCCACTGCATCGCCAAGTCCCAGGAGCGGGTGGAAGGGAAAGTGCAGGTGTCTGTCTTCAAGGGTCAGGTGTACATCCTCGGCCGGGAGTCCCCGCTGTCTCTCTACAACGAGGAACTGGTGAGGTAAGTGCCGCCACCCCTTGTCCTGCCCCCTGGCTGGGCACGGAGCCTCGTGTCCAGTGTTTCTTCTGTCTGGCTTTCTCAACAACTCTGCGCCTGGGCACAGGCGGGCGCCGTGCAGAGCACCAAGAGTATGCACGCCATCTATACCCGAGGGGGACTTCTAGGCTAGCCCGGGAGAAAGGCGTGGGTCAAAGGATCACCAGAATGTACAGTTAGAAAAGGTGGCGGCGGGCTGTGAGGAAGTACAGGATACTCTGGCTGGGTATAATAATGTGGGTTGCAGACAAGCTTCCTCGCTGTTCAGACCGCGGCAGCAGGAGCTAACCAGGTAGAGAGGGGGCTGAAGCCGGACCTTATAGGGAAGCACGAGATCAGAGCTGTGTTTTAGAGGGTCCTTCTGGCTGCTCTGGAGAATGGATTCACGTGGGGTGGGAGCTGGCAAGGGCACCGTGGAAATGCTGGCAGCTTGGACCACGTGGATGGTTCTGGACTAGATAGCAGCAGATGGATTTGACAAAGATTTAGGAGGTGGAATTGAAATGGCTTGGGTGCAGAGGGAGATGGAAGGGTCGAGAATCACCCTGGTGTTTTGGGGGTGGGACGTGGGCAGCTGGGCACATGTCGGTGGCAATCCTGAGTTGAGGGGACATTCTCGAGGAAGGACGGTGCATTCGTGTTTAGATACCTTGAGTGTGGGTCCGCCCAGGAGAACTATCTAGTCGGCCGTCAGACACGTGGGTCTAGAGTGGAGGAGGAACCTGGGTTGAAGACATGGGAGAGTCGTAGGCATTTGGATGTTTTCTGAAGCTACGGGCCGAGAGGAGACCACCCAGGGGACGGTGTAGAGTGACACAAGCAGGGAAGCAAAGACGCAGCCTTGAGAAGCTTCCTCATCGATGAGCTGGGCAGAGGGCGGTCGAGAAGGTGGCCCTGGAGGGCAAGGCAGCGGTGACGGTGACGATTAGCTGCTCCTGTGTTTGCACCGTGGATGACAGAGCGGCCTGCATCGAGGAGCAGGGCGTCCTCTTTGGAGGTCACCTGGCCAAAGACGGGGTGGGGGCAGCCCCTGCGGGACGGACGGCCCCTCCTGCCGTGGCCCTCCCAGCTGAGCTCGGCTGAGGTTACCTTTCCCTCCCGGAGGCCAGCTGGGAATTAAAGTGCGAGTTTTGTTTGGCAGTCAATATTAGTTTTTTCTTTCCCTGCTCCTTGCCATGTTGAGTTTCTCCCCCCTTCAATCTTTCTAAACACTTTATAAGCCATAAATATAACCGAATCAGTTTAGATCAGTCGGGGTAAATGTCAAATTATCTTCTCTCTTTCTCTCTCTGGCTCTTTCTTCCCTCCCCCTCCAAATCAACAGCCTCTAATAATCTGTCCAACCCCTCATTAAGCCTCACGGTCTCACTCGGGGAGATTAAATGAATAAAGTAAAAAGGGAAAGGGAAGAAAGAGAGAAAAGCAGGAGCATTTATTCTCACTGTGTCTCCGACCATTTCCCTTTTCTCTTTGATTTCTACATCGCTGACTTGAAAGCCCTTGAGTGACAGCGTCGCAGGGACCAGCGAGGAAGCCGCGAGAGGTAGCAGAACTGGAAATGCCGCGGCACAGTAGGTAGAAAGTAACGTAATTATAGAGCAGGTCAGAGCCACTCGAATGAGCAAAAATAAAAGCACAGAGGTTTTCTGTAGACCGTCAGGGGAGGTAAAAAAAAAAAAAAAATCATTGTAAACTCTTTTTCCACCCCCACCCCACCCCGAACCACAATTTTAAAAAGAGGTTTTCAGTGCCTAAGAAGCACCTCTTGCAACTCTCAGCCTGGCGGGACACCCCGTCCTGGACGTGGCTTCTCAGGCGCCGTGGGGGGTCTGGGAGGGCCCATCTGGGGAAGGGGTGAGAGGATTTGTTGCGACTTGGGAGAGACGGAGGTGAGAGGACAATGGATGCGGGGAGGGGCTCCGCACCTGCCTACCTGCCTCCCCCCACCCCGGGCTGAGCACAGGGGCCGGTGGGGTGAGGCCGGGTTTCCTAGCAAGGTCTGCTGAAGGGGTCTGAGGAGGTCGGTGGTCTGGTGTGGTCCACCCTCTCCTAAGCACCGCTCTGCACAGGGCAGGTGCCCAGCGGAAGTCTGGAACCTTCTCTCTTTGCAGGGAACACGCTCCTGGTGGCTCCAGTGTCTGAGCCCTGGAGGGGCCGCTGGAGTGGGAGGGAGAGGCCAAGGCTGGAGTTCTGCAGACCAGGGACTGACTCAGGGCAGGACATGACCAGGGACCCCCGTCCTCTCGGGGGCTCAGAGGGTGGCCTTGTAGAGTAGGGGCACCTGAGGCCACGCACCCTGAGTGGTGATCAATTGCCTGGGTCTGCTCCGCTCTTGTCTCGCTCTGGCTGCCTCAGCACCTGGCGCAGCACCTGGCAGGTAGTATAGTAGGTGCTTCATAAACGCCTGAGTGCACGGGTGTGTGAATGAACGCACGACGGCCTTAGTGCTGGCAAGTGCTCACCGGGGGCCAGGCACCAGCCACGGTATTTCACGTGGAGCCGGAGTAAGAAGAGCTCCCACCTGCAGGCACAGTCCACAGGCAGGAGACCAGGGTCCCGAGAGCAGGGACACTTGCCCTGAGCTTTCATGGATGGCAGAGCCGGGATGCTCACCCAGTCAGCTGGAATTGAACGACTGCTGTGTCCGGGAGGGTTCAGACCTGCAGCTGAGGGAGGAGAGCCCAAAACACGGGGGTGGGCGAGTCTGGAACAGCAGAGGGGACACAGCTCTGCTGAGTCCCGCAGCAGCCGACGGGCACTTTTCACGCCGAGCTGGCAGGGGGGTGCCCGGGTGTCGGGATGGATCTGATGGGCTCAGACTGGTTGGACAAACCAGGTGAAAGGCGACTTAGTGGGTCGATCTCGCCGTGAATGCTAGAGGGAGGCCTCCCTGCGGCTAGAGAAATGCCATCAGGGCTGTCCCAGGTCGTGCCCTCCTGAGCCTGCAGGCCACCGGGCACCGTCTGCTGCTCCTGCACGCTCCTCCCTGAGCTCTCGCGGCCCCGAGGGCAGGGCTGGCTCAGATGCCGGTCCTCGGCTCACAGACACGGTGCTCCTGTTGGCAGGCGGACCTTGTGGGCCGGTACTGGCGGGGCTGGGACCCTGCCTGGGCCAGCCTCTCCTGGCCTCCCGCCACTTCGTGTCGCGGGAAGGAGGCCGCTGTGCATTCCGCCAGGGCTCTCCTGCCTCCGGCCTGGTGCCCGGCCCAGAGCAGGGCTCCCTGAGCGGGACAGAAACTGAGTGACAAGCCGAAGTGCCGGGGGCGTCGGACCTGCACGGGGGAAATGCCCTGCCTCTGCGGGCAGAGCCGTCCTGCCCCGTGGTCCTCCCCACGCACAGGCAAGCCCGGAGAGCTGACGAGCTTCTCCTCTCTCCTCGCAGCATGAACGTGCAGGGCGATTACGAACCAATCGACGCCACCGGCTTCATCAACATCAACTCCCTCAGGTGAGACCCGCAGGGCCCTGGCGGGTCCTCGGAGTCCCGCAGGTGCGGCACCCTGACCACTTTGATGGCCGCCCTGCCCTAGACAAACCCCACCTTGCTGTCCATCTGCCACGGCGTGCCCAGGGCCTGCTCTGGGCCCCGCCTGCCCGCTTTCTCAGCGGGCCAGAGGCATGCTTGGGCAGCCAGCAGCAGCAGAGGGGGCCGCAGGTTCCCGGGCCCTGCCCTGTGCCTCCCATCCTCACCCCCGTCCCCTCAGCCACAGGCACTCGCTATGGGCCCCTCTCCTGGGCAGTCAGATAAGGAAATGGCCCAGAGGTAGAAAGCACTGTCAGCACTCCTGAGCCGTAGGTCGAACTGGAAGCCAGCCTAGCCACGCGGCTCTCCATGGCCCAGGGGTGGTACGTGTCACCTGAAGTCGCTCAGATCTGGGTTCAAATTCTGGCTCTGCGGCGTGGTCCCAGACCCCTTCCGATCCTCTGGGCTGCCAGCCGTACCTGCCCCACGGTGCCGTGAAGGGTCAGCATGAGCCTCTGGGAATCAGACCCGGCTTGCGGGAAGAGCCCAGAGCCCCGCAGCAAGCGCACTCGGCCTGGGGCCATTGTGCTCAGGGGCAAGCAGGGTCACTGGTCCCCAGCAGCCGTCGTGGACTAAGCCAGTGCCAGGCCCTCTCCTAGGTTGTCTCATCTAGTTCTTACACAGATTTGCAACTCCATGGAAACAGGCCCAGAGTGGTTAAGTAACTTGCCCAGGGTCACACAGCCAGGAAGCTCTGGAACTGAGTCAGGAAGGCCTGTCTGCCCTGCTCCGGGGTCTTCATCACCAACTCCCTTCTCGTGGGGCTTGGGTCTGGAAGAAGGTGGGAGACTCTCCTCTCCCTAACAACATGCCCTGGCCACAGAGCAGAGCCAGTGTCATGTCCCTGGAGCCACCTCGGGTCTGGAGAGACATTGCATCCAGCCCAGCCCCTCCGGACCTCTCCCCCCCACACAGCCACCTCCGCCTCCCCTGCCTCCTGCGTCCTCTGTTTGTATTTTATGACTCTATAAACCCTTTTAAATGGCCCAGAACACACCGGGCTTCCATAATGGCCTCTTCATTTCTCCCATTGCCAGTTAAACGCTTTGTCTACAACAATGACAAACAATGTTTTCCCCCTAAGATAAATTAATTACATTATCCCAATTGGAGGGCAGGAGGGGCTGGAGCTGGAGAGGGAATAGAAAAAAGGACAACTTCACACACATCTTAACAAACAGCTGCCCCCGCCACCCGGGTTCTGCCTGAATTAATTGAACAGAGTGCGTGTTGTTATTGTTAATTTACATTTTTCTTTGTTTTGAATCTGGTTTACAGGCTGAAGGAATATCATCGTCTCCAGAGCAAGGTCACTGCCAAATAGACCTGTGGACAATGAGGAGCTGGGGCACTTTGCAGATCTCCCAAGTACGGGCGCTAATTGTTGTGATAATTTGTAATTGTGACTTGTTCTTCCCCGGCTGGCAGCGTAGTGGAGCTGCTAGGCCCCAGCTTTGTTCCCTGGTCCCTCTGTAGCCTGCAAAAGTGGTCATCCAAGGGAGGGCAGGGGCTGCAGTGGGAACTATAAAATGACAATTTAAAAAAAAAAAGATGCATTAGTCTTTTGTTTCTTTATCTCTACAGAGAGAGGGCATGTGTGTGTGTGTGGTGTGGGTGTGCGTGTGTGTAGTCAATTATGCTTTTCTTGGCCCAACCTTTGTGTTTTCTGATTTAATTGCCGCTGAAGGCCACTGTTTCCCAGACAGCCTGTTTATCTGGGCGAGTCTCTGTCCTCCTGCAAAAACTGGGAATCCAAAAGTGCCTACCCAGGACATGCCCTAGCCCAGCAGCCTGGGATTTTGTCACCAACTGTGACCCTGTGGCATGTGCCAGGAAAGCCAAAGAGAGTCTAGAGGACGTGCTGGCGAGTGAGCCCACAGCCCTTTCTCTGGGCATCACCTTGACCCACAGCCCACAGGGACCTCCTGCATATGGTGGCCGTGACTGACCATATGACACTTGCCCACCACCCCACTGAGCTGGGTGGCCCCAGAGTGGCATAAAGCAACCTAAACTATGGAGGGGGAAGAGCCCCCGGGGAAGAAGAGAAGCCTGAGCACAGAGGAAAACAGTGGGCACTTGGCTCTAGTCCATGGACTAGGGCCTGGGGCAGCCATGTTTGTGCTGTGACCCCGCCCCCTTGGTCATACCTGATTGGACCATAGCTGGACACCTGCCCCAAGCTGGGCCAGTCAGAACCAGGAGTTGGGCTGGCACATGACCAGAAGAGAGGCACCATGGGAGGCCAGGTACCCAGAAAAGCAGGGAGGAAGAAGAGGAAACAAGAGGTGGGAAGAGCATGTCATGGGGTGAGGGCCCTCACTTCCATCCTGGTGCTTCATGAAAGCTGGTGGTATTTCTTGGCCTGGTTTCCCTGAGACGCACTGGTGTTCTCGTAAAGAATCAAGCTGGTGAGGGGAGTTTCTGCTCCTTGCAACCAAAGGCATCTTCCCTGGGAAGACTTGAGTCCTGGTTGCTCTGGGTCTGTCTTGCTTCTGGACTCAGAACCTGACCTCAGGTATCTCCACGCCACTGGCTTTGTCAGTGGGAGTTTCTCTCAAAAGAAGTTTTGCCTTTAAAACTTATTTTCCTCTGATTATTAACGACCATGGTAATAATGAATGATTCAATGAATATTAACTTTGCAAGCATTTGCTTCACATCATCTCATTGAATCTTCAAGACAACACAATGAGGTAGACACTTTCAAAGTTTTGCAGAGGTGCAAGAAAGGTGCAACAAAGGTGCAGAGAAATTGATCTGCCCAAAGCCACTAAGCTAGTAAGTGACAGAACCAAGAACCAAAGCCCAGACTGGCTGACCCCCAAAGTCTTGTGATTATGTCTTTAACCATAGCGATAAGCTGCATCTTACAAAAAAAAAATAAGATTTATATATAAAATACCCATCATCTCACCAACCAGTTACAAACACTGTTTACATTTGGTATAATTCTTTTCAGTATTTTTTCTATGCTTATAACCTTTTTGCAGTTATTTATATTAAAGTATACTTTATATTTTATAGTATATAAATGTATGATTTATACTTTAAGTATATATTTTATATATTTATACTTATATATACTTTTCACCTTGCTTTTAAAAACAAGAATATATCATAAATGCTTTCCTACACCATTAAAAACTCTCCTTAAATATTTCATTATACTGATACTCCCTAACTTACTTAACCTTTCACCATTTATAAATTTAGTTTTTCCACATTCTAAATTATTTTTATGCCTTGAATTTAATTAAAATATTTTTAATAATTGGTTTATTAATTATACTTTTTTGCTTTTTTAGTGGCTTCCCTAGGATTTAAAATATACATCTGTAACTTACCACAGTCTACCTTTAATTAATAGTATGTACCTTACAACAGCACAACCTTAGGATGTTCCACTTTGTGCTTTTGCTGTCGTAGGTACTACTTCTACAAAACCCCACAATACATCACTACTATTTTTGCTTTAGACAGAAAAATATCATTTTTAAAGATTAAAATAATAATGTGTTTTACATTTATCCACATATTTTCATTTCTGGTGCTTTTCATTCCATTGTACAGATCGAAGTTTCTATGTACAGTATTTCCTTTTCCTTCTGCTGAAGAACTTTTAAAACATATTTCTTCTAGTGCAGGTTTTCTGGTGATGAATTCTTTCAGCTTTCGTTTCTTTGAAAACATTTTATTAGCACTTATAGTTAGGTCCTTAATCCATTTCAAGTTCATTTTTGTGTAGGCTGTGATTTAGGGTCAAGGTTTATTTTTTTACTACTGATATTTACCTGTTGCAACACCATTGTTTGAAAATTCTTTTTCCTATTAAATTATCTTAGCATCTTTGTCAAAAATCAATTGATCATATGTGTATTTCTGGACTCTCTATTCTGTTTCATTGATCTATATTCCTATCCTTGCACCCAGAACACTCTGACTTGATTATTACAGTGTTATAGTAAGTCTTCAAATTAAGTAGCATAAGTCCTCCAACCTTATTCTTCCTTTTAAAGGTTTTTTTTTTTTTTTTTGGTTGTTCTGGGTCCTTTACCTTTCCATATAAGTTTTCAGAACAAATTGTTCATTTCTTCAAAAAGCTGCTAGGATTTAATTGGAATTGCATTAAAAAATAGATCAACTTGAGAATTGCCATCTTAACAACATTGTCTTACAGTGCACGATCATAGTATACCTCCCCATTTATTTAGGTTTTGTTTAATTTCCCTTTGTAATGTTTTATAGTTTTCAAAGTACAGATTTTACATATCTTTTAATTTTGTTTCCAAACATTTTATTTTTTATGCTACTTAAATGGAGGTTTTCAGTTTAATTTTTAATTTTTTATTGCTAGTACATAGAATTTAATTGATTTTTGTATAATGACTTGTATTCTACAACCTTGCAGAGTTCACTTATTAGTTCTAGTAGCTACTTCGTAGGTTCCTTAAGGTTTTCTACATACATGATCATGTAATCTGAAAATAAAGGCAATTTTACTTCTTCCTTTTAGATCTTTATTCCATCTATTTCTTTTTCTTGCCTTATTGCACTGGCTAGGAACAATGGTAATATGTTATAAGGAAGTGGTAAGAATAGAAATTTTACTTTATTTCTCATCTCAAGTAGAAAATGTTGAGCCTATCACCATTGAGTTTGATGCTAGCTGTATATGATGAGGTCAAACAAGTTCCCTTCTATTCCTAGCTTGCTGATAGTTTGTTTTAGAGACATAGTCTTCCTCTGCCA
Organism: Mirza zaza; assembly: GCA_008750895.1. NCBI lineage: Eukaryota > Metazoa > Chordata > Mammalia > Primates > Cheirogaleidae > Mirza > Mirza zaza. The sequence goes on from VSMD01033017.1 coordinate 39,463, forward strand.
CCCAGGCTGGAAGGCAGTAGTGCAGTCACAGCTCACTGCAACCTCAAACCTCTGGGCTCAAGAAGTCCTCCTGCCTCAGCCTCTTAAGTAGGTGGGACTACAGGTGCATGGCACCACACTTGACTAATTTTTTTTTTTCTCATTATTTTTAGAGACAGGGTCTCCTTATGTTGCCCAGACTGGTCTTGAACTCCTGGCCTCAGATGATCCTCCTGCCTCAGCCTCCCAAAGTGCTGGGATTACAGCCATGAACCACCACCATGACAAACTGCTGTTATTTTAATATCACAATTGGGTGTTGGGTTTCAAATGCTTTTTGACATCCTTTGAGGTGTTTTTTTCTGTATTCTGTTAACATGATGGGTTACATTAATTGATTTTTTTATCTCCTTTTTTTTCTTTTAGTATGATTTTGCATTGTACATTAATTGATTTTTTAATGTTAAACCATGTTGCATTCATAGGACGAACACCCATTTGGTCATGGTATATTATCTTTTTTATGATTTTTTAATTTTTTAGATTTTAGATTTAACTTTTTAGATTTTATTTGCTGAAATTTTGTTGAAGATTTTTGTGTCTATATTCATGTGGGATGCAGGTCTGTAATTCTCTTGTGATATCTTTGGGTTTTGTGCATTCAGAAGTATCTTACACTGAGCCTTCTTCAGAGGCTGGGACAGACCTGGGACCTTCTGGGGCTGGGGGCACCAGAAGAGATCCAAGCCGCCAGCAGCTTTCTCCTTCCAGCCCTTCCTGCCTCCTCAGAAGAACCAAGACATTCCTGTGCAAAGGCAGGAGACGGGATTGGTTTGTGCTGAGGCACAATATACATGCACACACACAGCACATACATGCATATACACAACACATATGTGCATACACACATGCACACACAGCGCATATGCATGTACGTGTACATGCACACATACAGTAAAGTGCACCAATTCTTAGGTGGACAGCTCAATGAATGTGTTCCTGTGTACTCACCTGCGTGACCTTCACTCAGACGAAGATGAGGCAGATATCCAGTTCTCAGAAGGCTCCCTGGTGCCTTGGTGAGACCATGTTTGAAGTTACAGGGTTAGAGAAAGAAATGAGAAATGCCTTCCTTCTTTTCAAAAATGTACAAGGGCATGTTGGGCAAATAGGAAGGTAGACAAAGCTCAAAGTCACCTGGGCTGTCCCCATTACAGAGCTGATGGCAGGGATCAGGGAGGGCCTCTTGCTCATCTGATGAGCTCTGGGCTGTGGCTTGCTCCTTCCCTGCAGGCTTCTGTGAATGAGTGAGGGAGGGAAGGAGACCGCACCTGCCTCTGCTCTCTGGCCGCCAGCTGACTTCTGCAAGGATAATCAATGTGCATGACGACTCGTGTGTGGGCCACGTGCCCACCTGTGCAGTGGCGTGGTGAGGGCAGACCCCGCCGCTCCCTCCCAAGCCTGCCGGCCCAGGCCCAGCCTGAGAGTGCCCCTCCACTCCCTGTGCCCCAGTGGCGGTGCAGGGAGCCACTGCAGACCCGGGAGCTGCCAGCAAGCCAGGGGTGCCTGGGGAGGAGGCTGAAGACACAAGAGGACAAGGGTTGTGTTGAGGGCATGTCACTTCCTGGCCCCGAAGCTTCCCCAAGTGCCGGCATCACACTGTCCTCCCCACTCCCCATGACCAGCTGGACATCTGCCGAAGCTCGCCACAGACCCAGCCAAACCCGGCATCCTCTCCACCTTCTCACCTTCTCACCTTTGCTGCCTCCCCTTGGAACGCCCCTCCCCATCTCCCATCTTGAAATCAAAGCGCACACGGATACAGGCTCAGAGCCCAGACCTCGGCGCTGTAGCCCTCGGGAGGCCAGCCCAAGCCAGCCCAAGCCAGCGCGCCTGGTGGCCGCTGTCAGCCCCACCTGGATGCCGACGCTCCCAGCTGTGGGCAGGAGGCTGGAGGGCCTTGGCCGCCTTTAGCCAAGAGCCCCGGGCCGCACGCCGGGTGCTGAGCTGATCTGCACGCCTCTCAGGCTGGGGAAAGGGCTCGCATGGGGTCAGCGCAATCGATATCTCATCTGCAGCTCTCCTAGCGGAAGTGATGGCTATTGGAACATGGTAATGGGTGTTGTCTAGTGGAAGAGACTAATCTTCCCAGCTGTGGAAGACTCCGCAGGTGGCCCATGCGCCAGCAGGCTCGGCTCAGCGGCTCACTGCTGTCACTGCTGCTGCCCGGGCTACCAGGGCAGTTTTAAAGCCGCAGTGGCCTTGTTGCATGCTGGTGTCTGTCCCAGTCTTCCCAGCAGCTTCCTGGCACAAGGCCTCAGAGGTGATCCCAACCCAGTCCTTCCAAGCACAGGCGGGAGTCTGAGGCCAGTGATGTGCCCAAGGCCACGCGCATGGCTGGGAGAGAGCCACCCAGCGGTATGCAGAGTGCTAACTGTGGCAAACCGTGGCCTCGACCTAAGTTGGCCTCAGGCATGTCAGGATTTCTATTGGCTGGCTCACTGCTTCTAGAATTCAGATGTCAAGAGTGGCCCCAGTCCCTGCCACTCCCTGTCGTCTCACACTCAGCCGGCTGCACTCATTCCACCACCCGCCTGACGCTGGATCACTGACGCTCACCCACAGTGAGGTGGGGAGGGAGGGACAGCCTCCTCCCCTGGAGAAGGGGCCCCATCCCTCTGCCCCGTCCTGGCCTGCAGGCCACCGAGCCTAGCTGGCTGCGGGTCCTGTGCCCTCTGCTAGGGGTGATGCTCCGTGCACGTTTCAGCAAAGACTAACTGAGCAGCCGCTGCGTGCCAGGCCCTGTGCCAGGCCCCGGGGACACATCGGCCCGGCCAATATAGAGCCCTTTACTTCTTTTCTTTTTTTTTTCTTCTGAGACAGAGTCTCACTCTGTTGCCCCGGCTAGAGTGCCGTGGCGTCAGCCTAGCTCACAGCAACCTCAAACTCCTGGGCTCAAGCGATCCTCCTGCCTCAGCCTCCTGAGTAGCTGGGACTACAGGCATTTGCCACCATGCCCGGCTAGTTTTTTCTGTATATTTTTAGTTGGCCAATTAATTTCTTTCTATTTTAGTAGAGACAGGGTCTCGCTCTTGCTCAGGCTGGTCTCGAACTCCTGAGCTCAAACGATCCTCTCGCCTCGGCCTCCCAGAGTGCTAGGATGACAGGCGTGAGCCACCGAAGCCCTTTACTTTAATGAGCTCACCTGCTGCTCCTCTGTGGCGCCCCGAGGGACTCAGCAGTAAGCCCTGGCCCCCTGGGGCGGGACTGCAGACACCCCTTACCACAGGCAGCCTGGCGTTGTGGAAAATCGCTGTTTGGGGACGCTGCCCCGAACTTTAAGCAAGTCCCTTAATGTTTCTGGGCCTCAGTTTCCCAAAATGTAAAGCAAAAGGGCTTGAAGTCAATGACCCCTGAAGAAGGTAGGTTCCCTTTCTTTTCAAGTGTCCTTTTTACAGCTCCTGAAGGTTCAAACGCCCCTCCAGCGTCCTCCTCCGTGAGGCTCCGGGGTTCCTGCCAGTGACACCCCGGAGGACTTGGTGGGGACAGGCCATAGAATTTGAGACAAGGGGTCCGGCCCACTGGTCAGAGTCCCGGGTGGGCGTGGGCACGGCGCGCCTTTGTGACTGGACATGGCGGAGCGGTGTTTGCCCTGGAGATGGGTGTTTCTTGCCAAACGGGCAGATCCCTCTGTCTGGGGCCTGAGTCTGCTGCCAGAAGCCCCCCGTTTCACAGCTCCCTGGGAGATTCTGGCACTGGCTGAAAGTCAAAGCCACAGGCCTGGAGGGCTAGAGGCCTGCTGCACAGACTCCGTGGTGGCTCGGGAGTCTGGGAGGGCTGGGCACCTGCGTGTTTGCCCAGGACGGACTGCGCGGACGCGGCTCACGCCCGCCCCCGACACCCACAAGCCCGAGTTCACCAGCCCCGAGGGAAGGTGACTACAGCTGCCAGGGCCTTTGCAGGTGCCCTGCAGAGCCACAGGGAACCGGGAGCCGTGTGGTTACGAGCCCCCAGCGGGACTCGGGCAGGACTGGACCAGGCCGATTACTTCATCTTTGTAAGTCTCCGTTTCCTCATCTGTAAAATGGGCCCAATAATGGTACTTACCTTATGGGGCTGCTGCCCTGAGGAATTAATTAGGCACATAAAGAGCTTAAAGTAGGGTGGACACCTGGTAACTGTTCCACAGATGAGAACTTTTGTCCTATTAGTACTGATTGTCACCCGTCACTGCCCCAGGCACTCGAGTCCTTCCCAGCCCCTCCCCCACACCCTGACCCTAGGGCAGAGGCAGGCACCAGTTGTGACTAATCATGACATGACCCCCACCCCCAGGGCCCGCAGGGACCCAGAAGGCCACTCAGTTGAGACTAATGAAGTGGCCGTGGAACGGGAGGCCTTTCCATCTGGGCCCCACCCCAGCTGACCGACTCCCGCCTGAGGTTGGATAGAGCGCCCTGTGGACTCGCCCCCACCCAGTTCATCCCTGGCAAGGTCATTTTTCTATGTCCCTGCTGCCCACGCCCACTGGCCCCCCCTCCTCCGTCTTCCCTGCCCTTCCGCTGGGCCCTGCCACCCTGCCACCTGTTCATGAAGATGGCCGTCCTTGGGGGGTGGCTGGGGCTGTGAGGAGACGAAGTAGGGGTGCCAGGCCCCCTTTCCCCTCCTCCGGATGGGAGTGGCTCATGCATTTGACAATTATTTATTGGACCTGTCTATGCTCTCGGTATATTTCGGGTGCTGGGGGAGGCCCTAGGGGACGTCTGGAGAGGGGGGTTCGGGGGGCCTCGGAGGAGCATGTGCAGGGACCGCCATGCGAAAGTGTGGGGAAGGGCATTCCAGGCAGAGAGAACAGCGTGGTCAAAGGCCAGAGGTTCAAGGAACTAAAAGGAGTCGAGGGCAGACCCGGGAGAGAGAGAAGGGGCTGGCGAGCAGTGGGGAGGCGGGCAGAGCACAGACCTGGTTCATTCTGAGCCGGCGGGAGGCAGAGGGTGCCTGAGTGGTTGAGAAAAGCCAGGTCAGGTGGCAGCGAGGGACCCCGGAGCGCTACTCCCAGTGACCCCGGCCCCTCAGCCCCGCCCTCCCTGACCTCTGAGCCCCGGGCTCAGGGAGGCCCCCGGCCCACTCCTGGGAGCAGCTGGCCCCCTGCACCCCGGTGAGCCCCCGAGGGGGAAGCTCTCACCAGGGATTGGGGTCCCTGCTCCCTCGGAGCCCTCCCAACAAGGCAGCTTTGTCTGGCCGCTGGGAGGACCCCCTGCGGCAGCCTGTGCGAGCTCTGAAAGGAGGCTTTATCTGTGTCCCAGGCCGGCTTGCTGGGAAGCGAGTGGCCGGGGCGCACATGGGGCCAGGCAGCAGCCACAGCCGGGACCCCAGGGCTGCAGACGTGGAGAGGCCCAGACACAAAGGTGCCCTGGGGGAGCAGCAGGCAAAGCCCCGCCCCAGAGGAAGACAAGAGGACTACACAGGCGCCCGCACCCCTCCCCACCCCTGCAATCTGGTCACTCAATCGCGCTGGCCAGTGACACAGCCCTTTGTGCAGCCACTGCCCCGTGGGAGAAGGGGACAGGTGAGGCCAGGGCTGCCTGTAACCGGATCTCCGGCCCGGCTCTCCGCTCCTCGCGCTGGTTCTGGGAGGCCCTGGGAGAGCGGGGAGGATTTGTCAGGACGGCACCTTTCCAAGTGCAAGGCAGCTTCAGGAAAGGCCTACGCCTGCAGCATCGCGGGGCGGCCTGGAGAGCGTGAGAAGCAGAAGAGGACGTGTCGGGGAAGCCGACGTCCACTGAGCCCTGATCCCGGGTGCACGGGGTGCCTGCCAGCGGGTGTCCGCCTGCTCGGACTGGTTACCGTGTGTCCTCACCGTGCTTCCACGGGGATTATCTCTAACGTCCACACCGACCCTCTGTGGCACGGAGGGCAGCCCCATTTTATGGATGTAAATGTAGAGGCTAAACCACCTGCCCAAAGCCACCCAGCTTGTGAGAGGCAAAGCCAGGATTCAAATTCATGAATGTCTGGGGCCAGAGCCCAGGCCCTGCACGCTGTGCCTCCCAGCTTGGCTGGGTCCACCTGCCAGCCAGCAGCTGGTGTGTCCAAACGCTGCATGTCAGCTCTGTGCTGGCTTTGGGCATCCCGGATGTAAGAACTGGGAGAGACACCAGTCATCACCTGCCACCTGCATCGGATCGCCTCACCATCCAACCTATTTACAAGTTTTCCTTTAAGCGTATTATCTGTTCCTTCTCTGTTAAAAAGTGAGTTTACTGACATCACTGAGCTTAAAGATGGTTAAGATGGTAAATTTTGTTATGCATATTTTAACACAATTAAATATATTTTTAAAAATGTTCAAACATGAAAGAAAAAGGTGAATCGAGCCAATATTGAAGAAGCACCAAACGAACGGACACCAGCCCAAGTCTCCCTGGTGCAGCAAGGAGTGGAGAACGACAAGGAGCTCATGCTCGTCACGAGGGAGCCCGATGACCATCCCAAATCAGATGCCATGTCTCCAGGTGTGCCTGCTGCATTGGGAAAGCTGTCGCTGTACAAATGGGGAGGCTGAGGCTCAGAGAGAAGGAGGGCACACCCTGGACGCCGGGGCCAGTCACAGCAAAGCCCAGGCTGAACCTGCCGCCTCTGCACATGCCTCACCCTGGGGAACCGACGCTCGAAAAGAAGCCACTTCCTCATATCCACACAGCAAGTTGGGGCACAGAGGGGATTTGAACCCAGATCTGTTGGACGGCGGGACCTGTGGATAAATGCCCAGGAAGATGGTGTGGGCCGGGGTGCCGTGCAGGGAGGGAAGCTCTGGGCCCGTCATCACCACCGCACCAGCCCCTCGGTTGGCCCCACACCAAGGCCAGTGTGAGCTTCTGGAACACAATTTCATCATGTCATTCCCTGTCCCTCGCCCTGAGCTGAAGCCCTCCTATGGCTCCTTAAGGTGTGAAGCTGTCCCTGGCCACCTCTGGGCCTCATTCCTACCTGTCTGGACCCCCTCGGATTTCAGCCTCCAGTTAGACGGACCCATTGGCAGTGCCTCGAAAGCTCTGCCACCTGGGCCAGCTGTGAGCCCGGCCTTCCCCACTGTCACCGTCTGCTCCAGCAAGGACAGAACATGGAGAGTGGTGCAAACTGTAAAGCGCTGTGCCCGCCTTACACGATGACAAAGGACAGCAGGTCGAGCCGAGCATCTAGCCACCTAGGCCACGGGGTCTCACTTCCCCGGCATCCCGCCCCCTCCCGCCCCTGTCCCCAGTGTCCCCAGGGGAGATGGATCCACCCTCAGATTTACTAGGGCATGTTAAGAACGCGGTTTGAAGCCATCTCTGAGGGCACGAGGTCACAGCAGTTTCCCATCGATCTATTTGTCCCTCCCTTGGCTGGAGCCCTTTGCCCCGCCGGCCCCCAGAGCCGTATCAAACTTCAGCGGCTTGTCCCCAGCCCCAGAGGGCCGAGACACAGGGCAGGACGCTAGAACACAGCCACCGGGCGATTTACCAGCTGGGCTGCCGAACCCTGACCTCCAGGGGACATGTAATGCACCTCCCTGGTTTAGCTGGATCGATGTGCCGTGAAAAACGGCCCCATGTGGGCCAGTTAGGACAGGGGCGGAGACACCCCCACCAGAAATCCCACCCTGACAGCCACCGAGCCAGCGTCTGTGGCACACACGCCTCAAGGCATCTCCGGGTTCGTCCACTGTTCGGCCGAAATGTCTCGGCGTAAGCCTGGGAGAGCGGGCATCACCGGGTCCACCATCTAGGACTCGGACGGGGAACTGAAGCTGAGTGGGCTCCCCGAGGGCACAGAGCGAGTCGGAGAAGGTCCCCAGCTCCCTGCGGGACACTCGCCTGCTCAGGGCCTCAGCCTTCTCCTTGGGCCACGGTGGCAGGGCCAGTTTGATAGAGCAGTCCTGGTGTTTGGGGTAGCATAGGTCCCTTGGGAAGTCAGGCTTCTCTGTCCCACAGCCTTGCCCAACATGCCGCCAGGGTGGAGCTTCCTGCCTCGGACTCCGTGTGGGGCAGAAACCAGACCTTCTAGACGGTGTCCTGCCTCAGCCACTGCGTTCTCCCGAGGGCGGAGGCCAGAGGCGCCACGCCTCCCTGTGCACGCCCAGAGGCGCCACGCCTCCCCTTGCTCCCCAGAAAGACAGCAGCGGATACTTGGGGAGGAAGGCTAAGGAGTGTGGGAGGGCCCTGGGCCCAAATTTGCCTCGGTCCTCCTGAGACCGCCACCCCCAGCCTGAGCCGGCAGGAAGAGCAGGGGGTCCACAGCCGCCCTACTCCAAGCAGGTCCATGGACCAACAGGGTCACCTGGGAGCTTACTTTCTTGTAGGCAGAAGCTAGGCCCTTGGCCTCCAGCCCTGCTGATCTGGAGGAAAAGTCTGCATTTGACAAGATCCCAGCTCATTCAGATGCACGTCAAGGCTTGAAACGTACGGATGTGCAGGACTTGCTGCAGAGGGGTGTGTGTGTGTGTGTGTGTGTGTATGCATGCGACGTACCTAAAGAAAGAGCTTGAGATGAAGAAGGAAGGCAGGACGGGAGGGAAGGACGGGAGGGAGGGAGGGAGGGAGGAAGAGAGGGAGGAAGGGAGGGAGGAAGGAAGGAAGGGAGGGAGGGAAGAACAGGAGGGAGGGAGGGAAAGAGGGAGGGAGGAAGGAAGGAAGGAAGGAAGGAAGGAAGGAAGGAAGGAAGGAAGGAAGGAAGGAAGGAAGGAAGGAAGGCCGGCCAGCAGGAAGGAAGGCAGGAAGGAAAGCAGGCAGGAAGGAAGGCAAGAAGGCAGGCAGGAAGGTAGGAAGGCAGGAAGGAAGGGAGGCAGGAAGGAAGGGAGGCAGGCAGGACGGGCGGGCGGTCTTCCCACAGAGGCCACGTCATTGGCTCCATAGAAGCTTTCCTGAGTCACTCTGGCCTGAGTTTGAGTTCTGGTCCTATATGTTTCTTGTAGTGTAACTTTGGGCGAATCCTTTAACTTTTCAGAATCTCAGTTTTCTCATCTGTAAATTGGGAGCGTGTTACTAACTTACAGAGTGGTCAAGGCTTCAGTAAGGTAGCATCTCTGATGTGCTTGGCACGGATGAGGGCTCAGGTTGCCCCTGCTGCTCCTGGTGAGTTACAGAGGGGCCGGCCCTCCCACCTGCCTGCCCTGCTCCGGGTCCATCGGCCGGGCAGGGGGACAGGTACCAAAAGCCACCCATGGCATTAGCCTTTGGTATACCCAAGGGGCCACAGAGGCTTGGGAAGGAGAGGTTCATGTCACATAACCCGGGGAACTTCAGATTGAGTTGGGACACCCCAGGTTCCCTGGGTACCCTGCCAGGTGGCAGGATGGGTCAGAGCCCTTCCCCGCCTTACTCCCCTGCTGCCTGCCCTGCCCTGCCCACACCTGCTCATCTCCGTGCAGAGCTTCTGGCTTGTTTGGCCCCTGCCAACCCAAACCTCAAAACCTCACTTCCCTTCCCAGGTGATTCTGGCATGGCACCTTGAAGGTCATAATTTTTTCCATGCCTTCTATACCGGCTCGAGGATGAAACCATCATTATGGCACCAGCACAGTGCCTGACACATGATAGTCACCACTCAGTCCTTCACCACACAAGCATTTATTGAACATCGAGGACGTGCCAGGCGCTGAGCTGAACGCTGGGGGTAGAGCAGTGAGCAAAATGGGGGACTCGGCCCCCTGGAACTGGGGACCTGGAGCCACCCTGTCCAGAAGAGTAGCCACCGGCTGGTGTGGCCCTTGAGCACTGAAACATGGTCAGTCCCCATTCAGGTGTGTTGTGTGTTAAATACACAGTGGACTTCAACAACTTAGTGCCAACAAAAGAATGTAAAATATCTTAATTTTAAAAATATTGATGACATGTTGACGTGATCATACTAAGGATATATTGCATGAAACAAGATATGTAAATACCATAAGTTCACCTATTTTATTTTTTTTTTAAGGTGGCTACTAGAGAATGTAAAATTACATACCGGGCTCACATTCTATTTCTATTGTACAATGCTGTTCTAGAGGGTGAGATAGAAAACAAACTAATAAGCAAAAGGAATAGTTACAAGCAAACCAGAAGACAGGAAGATGACACATCAGGAAAAGCCCGGGAAGGAGACCAGCAGGAGGAAGTGCGGGCTGGAGGCGAGGCAAGAGGGCTCTTCAGATGGGAACATATGAGCTGGACATATGGCCAAGAAGACACCAGCTCGGGGAGAGCTGGAGAAAGACCACTCCCGGCAGGAAACGGCAAGTGCAAAGGCCCTGGGGTGGAGGGGAGCTTGGCCAGTTGGAGCAGCTAGAAGGAGGCTGGGGAGGCCGGGCCAGGCGAGGCCCCAGATGAGCCTGGCGGTTTAGATAGGACCCCAGTCATGCAGGGTCTTCAGCCACTGGGGGATTTGGGACGGGGGCTGACATTTGAAAGGAGCTGCCAGAGTGAGCAATGACCGACGGTGGGGAAGGGGAGGGGAGGGAGGCCTTGGTGGTCCTGAGTGTCTGGATGGGTAAGGGAAGGTGGAGGGAGGGAGGGGGCTGGCATACAAAGCCAGTGCAGGTGAGGCATGGTGGTCGCCACCGGCGTTTTCTTAAATTTAGGCGTAAGTTCCATACAGTCCGCTGCACGAGTCTCAAGTGTATAACGGAACAAATGCTTCGTGTAGCCACCACCCGAATCCGGCCAGAGCATTTCCAGCATTCCAGAAGCCCCGCATGCCCCCCCAGTCACTGTCACTCCATGCGCAGCGGCTACCTACTACTGCATAACAAAGCACCACAAACTTAGCAGCTTCTTTATGATCTCGCAGTTTCTGTGGGTCCTCTGCTCAGGGCTCAGCAGCTGCAATCAAGGCGACAGCCGAGCTGCATGCACTCCTGGAGCCCAGGTCTTCTTCCCGGGCCTCGCAGCTGCCGGCAGAATTCGGTTCCCTGCAGCGTAGGACCAAGGTCCTGTTTCCTCGCTGGCTGTCAGCCCATGGCCCCGTGGACGTGTGGCCGTCTCTCAGGCAGTTTATGCGGTCACACCCAGCACACCTCTCTCTTGCAGCCCACCCGTTCAGTTAACTCAAAATCAACTGCTGGCCAGGTGCGGTGGCTCACGCCTGTAATCCTAGCAATCTGGGAGGCCAAGGCGAGTGGATTGTTCAAGGTCAGGAGTTCGAAACCAGCCTGAGCAAGCACGAGTGAGACCCCGTCTCTACTATAACTAGAAAGAAATTAATTGGCCAGCTAAAAATATATAGAAAAAATTAGCCGGGCATGGTGGCACATGCCTGTAGTCCCAGCTACTAGGGAGGCTGAGGCAGGAGGATTGCTTGAGCCCAGGAGTCTGAGGTTGCTGTGAGCGAGACTGACGCCACGGCACTCACTCTAGCCTGGGCAACAAAGTGAGAGTCTGTCTCAAAAAAAAAAAATCACCTGCTCTGGCATCTTAATCATATCTGCAGAACTCCAGCTTGGTCATGTTGCATGGGCTAGAAGCAAATTCCCGGTCCCATCCATCGACGAGGAGGGGAGGACACAGGTGTAAACCCCCAGCGTTAGAAATCAGTGGGGGTCACTTTAGTGTCTGTCTCCCGCAAACGGCAATGACTATTCTGACCTCTATCGTCAATTAGAAATTAGTCAATGTATCGGTTTATTAATTTGAATGGGCTTGTTAACTCATCGGTCACTTGTGCCAGGTTCCTCTCACCCAGCCTGTGTCCGTGAGATCTATCCGTGCTGCCGCCCGCGTGGGTCCCTTGCTCCTTTTCGCTGCTGCGACGCACCTCATTAG